>JAVFBZ010143323.1:0-20890 GCA_032466195.1 Katharina tunicata | reverse complement strand
TGTCGATTTAAATTGTCCAACAAGCTTTTGGGATTATGTCCTTTGAAAAGACGAAAGAAAATACATAGGCACATACAAAGAAAACACATCAAGATCCCCGTAAATCAACATCAGAATAAACACTTTCTTTGAAATAAACTAGAACTTTGTGCCATTCTTTGACATGAGCATTTGACTAAGCGTGTTAACTTTGTTTGCGCGTTTGCTGTTTTAGATGTTGTGGAGTTTTGTGGATATTTGTTGTTGTGGGTTTAATGATCAGGGTTTGATCTTTATACTTATTTGAAATGGCCTATAAAAACACATATACAACGGTAGTGCCACTGAAAATATAGGATTTGATGTTTTCTGGCAGGGATACACTCCCAAAGCTGCGTTAACATTAACATTATGCATTGTTATATGGACACACATAGTTTAAACAACTTTCTAATGTCAACTGGAATCCACAATATATAATATATCCAGAAGTTGAAAATCCATCTCAGTCGTCATTTTTTGTTATCATGTGTCAAGTATTCTTTGTCGCTCTTTCACTAGTGAGTTTAAAAAGCGTACCATTAATAATTCAAATCACTATGTTGAGCATGTTAATGATTCAAATCACTATATGCATTCGCGTGAATTGATTTTAGAATCAATCAATAATATCATTTTATTACACAATTTACAGGCGTCTTACTGATCTTTGGACACATTGACAATCGAAGACAAAGCAATATATTTGTTTTTCATGTTAATGTTTAACGCGCTAAAAACTCTTCGGAATCTAGAATACTGTTAAGGTTTGTTTAGAACAATTGGTGATTTCAAAAGGCGGCAAATCTAAAAGGCCTTGGCCAAAGTTTTGCTTTTGTACAAGTCATATGATCTCATTTTCAGGTAATCTGCAAAAATGTCTCTGTTACCTTTAATCCTTTCAAGCAGAATGGTTTTAATGCGAAAAAGCCATACTCTCTTCATTTTGCACCGTCGACAAAATTCTAGAAACAGCCCCTGGATTAGATATTTTAAACAGTCGTCGACGAAAACGCATACCGTATCATGTGGTTTTACTTTAGAATCATCCAATATGGGCTAGGGGCATGGATACTGGGCAAGTTGACTGTTCCTTCCATCGTGAATTGTAAAACATTGCTGTTAAGTTTGGACTCTTGAAGCATCATCATCGTGATTATCATTGGACCTACATGTCTACTGCTTTGGTGGCGAAAATTCCACAATCTTGGTTATTCTGTTGGAGGCGAAATTTGTGTACTATTTGGGTCAGACTCGTGACGCAGCACAATCATACTGTCCATCCAGAAATAGCTGTCAGGAATATTGAAATTCCTCTTCCAGCGCTGGATCGACATAAGCTGACACTACAGCAGCTGATCACTCCAGTCCACGTATTGCTTTTGGGGCTAAACGGAACTAAACGAGATTGGGGACATGGCTTCAGTGTCTCCCATAAAAAAAATATTAATTCTGACCATATCTCAGCACACCAATGAGACTCTTGGTCACGGCTGTATAACTCCGCTGTTAAGACTGTTTTTCTGCCTTCTGTGGCACATGTAAAAATGACCCTTGGTGGGGCAGCAACCGTACCTTTCCTGACAGCGGTGAGACTTACTGATCTACCTTTGCTGTGTATTCTCCATTACTAGGACAATCTTCTAGCATCTCCATGAGCAGGGAGCAATATTGCTGAAGCTATATTCTATATGGAACAGATGTGTTCCTTTGACCTTAATCTCCGCATAGAAGTGTTCTTCAAGCGCTGCTTCCTAAAACTACAGAGCTTCCAAACCTTTCAACTTGTTCTGTTCTGGTTTGCAATATAAACTTGGCAGATGATATACCACGTCATCTGCCGTCATATGAACAACATTGGATGTCGTTGGAGATTTTGATCGTATTTCCTGCTTCCATTCGTAAAAGTCATTCTTCAATGTTTCCTGAGATTGGATATGTCATAAATATATCTTACGGTTTGCTTCTTTCCCTTTAGATCGATTAAAAATCACAAACTTTCGTAAAAAAAACCCATAACTTTTCGAAAGCAGAGAAAATGACATTTCAAACTTCAGACATCTACTATATATAGAGCTGAACAGTATCTTTTATGAAGCCCCTATACCGCCTACAGATAAACGTGTACTGAGTTTCATTAAGGCTCCAGCTTCTGTGTAATGAAAACCGAATCATTTAGAGTCAATTTAGGAATACGTACTCTATAAAAACTTTGTAGGAGATAATCGACTCTCATAATTGTATAGAAAAAAAAACTCAAATTAAGCTTTACGGAACAAACTTTCAGACATTGAAGATTAAAGCATAATCTACTTATGAAATGTTAGCAGTATTAATGCTGATCAAAGTTTTCCCTAACCTCAACTACCATTAGCTTTACAGGAATACATTTACCCGCTTGTTATTTTCCGAAATATGTTTTAAAATAAATGTCAGTATACACTGTGTAACTGTCATTCTATTATCACAAATACACAACATCGTACTAACCACTGGATTGTGACGTTTCATATACGGTCATTCATAATCATGCATGTTAATTTGCTGATTTTCTGTAATAAATACCATGTATGGTGTATGTAAGTGTAATGATGAAGATGGTTTAAATAAACTAAATTACAGTCACCATGAATTGTTGAATCATTCTTTGAAGTTTTAACCATACTTTATTACATTATTCTAACCTCGTTAATTGGCTAGACAGTGATTCCGCCATAGTATATTGTCGTAGATCATATTTCTGGCAATATCTAGTGTTTATCATATAACATGGTGTTGGATATCTGATATAAATTCGCCCGACTTTTGAGTAATTGTTTCCTCAAGGTTATGAGTGTTGCTGAGTTAGGGCTTGTACTGGGATAGTTCGTAACATTATCTTTAATGCCCTTAGCCATGAACTGTAATCACCAGTGTATCAGTACACGTCAGAGTGAAAAATAACCGTACTATTACATATTGTGTGGGTGGTGCAGGTTGGGTAATTCTTATTGATTCAATCTCTGGATGGTTGTATTGCCCCAGTATAATCCTTATAGGACAAATACATTTTGAAAGGAAATGTGTAGACTGTTATACTGCGAACAGAGCTCTGTGATTGAACAGATTGACTGGATTGAGTTTGCTACCTGTGGGGGAGTAATCCTATCTATGAACATAAGTGCTTAGATTTGACTCGATGCATCTTCATTGGCGTTTTAGTCAGCTTTCGTAATATTAAGTCACCATAGACTGTAAACTAAGCTACGATTGTCGGCGACTTCCGCTTGATTACAGCAATTAGCACATTATCATTGTTACAAGATTAATACGATTGTGAAATAAAAATATGCTTAACATATCTTTCAGAGGCATTTAGAAGCTGACAAAAAAAATGACAAGGTTTTTTTTTTTTATAGATTCCAACTTCTTTTGTATTTTTAGCGACGTTTTGGTACAGATATCAAGTATTTGTTTTTATTTTTCTAGCGACCTTCTCGGTGCAGATACTAGTACCGTTATCAAGCACATCCGGTTTCCGTTCAACAGTTATAATATTAGATGCTACTTATTGGGTTCTCTGTAAGTTGTCACAGGATCTTGAAATTATAATATCAGGGTTGTCACCAGCGTTGAATGATGGGGGGTTCGATTGAAACAGCACAACAGGTGAGGGTTAAGGGGCCGCATAGGCCCCGGAAGGTATGGGATCCTACATCGCCGGAGATGCATTCTAAGCCATTCTTGGGACAATAAATCTGCTGGCACTGTCCGTTCACTTTCACTACAAATTTAACATTTTGTCAGGCAATTTTGGCAGATCTAACGAAATGCCATGCCTTCCTCAAAGAAAAAAATCCATTATCATTATTACACGACACGCTGTAACTTATACCTAGAGTTATATATCGCAGACTTATGGCATCTTTGATCTCTTTGAGGACAAACACAATGATCTGTGAATAAACGGTCTTCAATACAATTTAAATTCGTTGTTGGAATATAGTGAAAAATAGGGCCAATACCACAAAGACAAAAACTATAGGTGTTTCGGCGAAGAGGTAACTTAAAGAATAATGAAGAATGGTTATATACGGGGTACGTAATAGAAGACAACGTTGAAGATTTTAATTTTCACTGGAGTGGTAATGTCATCAAACTGTAATTTTACAAATCTCAGAAATACATATCCGACAAGGGCACTAAATAAATTTAAAAGTGTGATGTTAACATTAAATATCGTTTGTCATGCGTTTATCGGAGGAGTTGCGAGATGGGGGAGCAATTGACTGTTTTAACCAAGATTTGACTTCTGACTTAAATGTATCTAAATTACGTTTATACAAATACCTTAAGAAAGTATGGATCTTGAAGCGCATTTAACTAAAGTGGACGTCTGAAAGATCACATCCGTTGGTCATTGAAAGTAGTAGACATGTGTAAGTTAACTGTTGCACAGAACAAAGGTTGCGTAAACTTTGCAACCTAGTTTTTGTGGAATATGAATATCACTTTCTTTTTGTAGGTCCTCTATTTTGTGAAATAAAGATATTGTATTTGAACGATATTATTGGCGTAACCTAACAGGCAAAATTAGTACATTTATTTAGCTGTAAATCCGGCGGTATTTTACGCAGCACTGCACGTTATATTATAGGGCATTATAAGTTAGAACTTCGTTAATAAAGTTAATAGTATTTTTCTAAGCTCATTCCACTATTTGTTATGTTGACATGTAATATCCGCCATACTGTATGTTATATGGTGTCCAGGAGCAAATTTTTCTCATGTCGATAAATCTGTGAATCTATTTAAGTGCAATGCTGTAGCGCCTATGGTCCTCCACCCTCACCCTCGCCTGGTGACGGCCCTGAATAAGCTCTATATTTAAGGAATCAGATAGACATTTTTTATAAATTTCATATTTGCGTTTTTGGCTGCGATGGACTTGTGATTACTTAAATTGCACGCCCTGTCGTAAAGATTGATTGTTGTAAAGAGGGTCATCTCCATAAATTAAAACACACCTGTGACGTCAATCTATTGTTCAAGCGCTCCATTACTTTTAAGGAATGGAGAGTTATGAGTGGCGCTTGACGGGGTTTTGGCTGCTGAATGTATTCTGTGTGACAAACGTAAAAGCCTCCTCGTCTGACAACATCGTGCCATGAAAACCAAAGGCAGTATGACTTGTTCTTGTCTTAAATGCACAACACTCCGAGTATATAATTTTACTTCGTGTAAGACGAAACGCAGCGTTAGGTTTATGATCTAAACATATGGAGATATCTCTGTAATTCATACAAAACAGGGTATTTGACATTTGTGAAGTAATACATAAAGAAGATATTTTCTGCTAAAAAAAAAAAAAGACTCTGAATTACATACACGGTACCGGTCCATACAACACGCCACAGACTCTGAAGGGTGTGTTTTAAGTACTTTCGGGGCCTCGGCTCCATTATTTTTAAGGAATGGAGTGTTACTCGGACATTCCGCTCTACGTAATCCCCATAGTGCTCTTCACATGAAATCTGAAAGCATGTCTGGTCGTGGAACCTCCAAACATATTAGAAGCACATTAGAAGATAGAGTTCTGATGTGTTAATGTGCGTTATGCGAGTCAAATGGTTATTTATTCATACACTGTTAATTAAGTTAATAATTTGTCGCTAACGCTTGACATTAACGTATACCTGGACTAAAAGTTGTCTATCATTTGAAACAAAAGCTAAAAAAAACTGTCAGTCACAGTGCAGGGAGGATTTTCGCACCATACATGCGGCGTCGTTTTATCTAAAGAAAGCTCGCTTGATTATATTATATAAAACTATGGAATATTCATCAGTTGAATGTACCTAAATTTAACTTCTGCCGAAGATCTGATCTGGCATAAAAGTGATTTATCATGATTATAATGTCCTTTATAACTGAATTTATAGGCGTCTTTTTGTACTTAAATTATAAGACCACGTAACGTGCGGCAGGGCACCTCTCCAAACTGGGAACTAAGAGCAATTTTAGGCTTGATCCAAATGTCAGGGATAATCAGCGCTAATAATACATCTCTATCTGGCTTTAAAACTAAACGTAGAGTATTATTTTGGTATTGAACACTCATCCATCATTTGCTAGCCTCACGACTCGTGTATGGACGTAAACCGTTCTGTTTTTTTGGTTGAATTACTCCATTGTTTTTTTTTGCCTTGGTAATATTGAGTGGTGGGGAGAGTAAGAAGAAAATACCTGGGAATAAAAGCTAAGTATTTTTTATCAGAATTGATATGACAATTCAATATAATAGATTTTGTTTCCCTTTCCATCCAAACAAAGGATTTTTGTAAACCAGTTAAAAACCTCAAATATTAATAATAACTGTTGGTCAAAACGCAGATATATTTGGATCGACAAGAGAATCGGCGCGGTGAAGATTTAGGGCTAGCTGGCAAACAAGAGATGTTTATTTTGGGAAAGAAATTGAAAATCAATCTGCACATACTGGGGGGAACAACACATGAGTAAGTTGTGAGTGCCTTGAAGAGCAATGCTAGATGGTGGCTTGTATTGATAATTAAAAGCTTTAAAATATGATGAATACAACAATTTATGTGGCAAATGCAGATAAACCAGGATTTTACGAACATATTCAAACTCTAGTTGAAGAATAACACAATGGGGGGATTGGAATCTAATGCTTTATAAAAACGGACACCTATCTAAACAAATAAAATCAAACAATGTTACAAAAGGTGTAGGAAATCATAACACATACCACACCTATATAAAGTAGTTGCAGATAACGTATATAACGAAAGTCTTATTAACACGCCACTTTAAAACTCAACTTGGTCGGTCCTTTACATCCAGCCGGTATTGATTGATTACTTGATTGATTAATTGGTCTTTAACGCGGCGCTCAATAGTATTTCACTAAGATGACGGCGCTGTAGTCAATCTGTGGTCATTTTACTATTTTTGCTGTTGGAAAGATACTGTATCACCAGGTATATTTGCATAAGACACGGTAACTGGGAGAGATTGTTAGAATTAAGGGTTTTAAGAAAGACGTGGAGGTTATAGTTACGTGACAAACACCTCTGTTGTCATTTTGATTACGAGCCAAAATCCAGGATGCCGATAATCAATAACAATCCGATAAAACAACAAATTACCGAAATTGTCATTGCTTCGAAAATCAGGTGTTTGAATCCCTTCTCTGCACAGTCTGAAACGGTTAGATTGTCATCAAACAATCATAACGCTCTCTACAAAAACCATTTTCATTAATCTCGAAAAAAATCACTAGAGCCAACATGAAGACGATGTGGTTATAAATGAAGTATAAGCGGTTAGATGAAGGCAATGCTATTATAAAATAGGGGAAAATCAATTAATTGTAAGTAAAACATAGTGATCTATGACCTTTAACACTCCCTGACGACTTCCAAGTTGTGAACTGGAGTGAAACGGAAGAGCCATAAACATGTCGGGGCTTTGTTATTTGCCCACCACCGCTCTGGTAACTATGTTTTCATATATATTTACGCATGGTACCGTGGGAGGGTTAAAGAGTCTGCTACATAACCTTGTATATGCAAAAGCTAATTGGTTGCAGATAAGTTGGCGAAAAACAATATATAAAAACGATAGAAACCGTGACATTCGATGCATGAAGATAATGTTCATATCTGATGTAGACGGGGTTTACAGCGTCGGATTTTTTTGGCATGAACGTTTCTCATTTTGGAGGTAAAATTCTCTAGTTTTTCTACTTGTATCATGGACTTACAACTAAACGGGCACCGTCGTTTGTCTGGATGAATTAAATGGTAGCCTAATACACACGTCAAAAAACCCGCTCTCTTCACCTACCTGCTATCACCTTTAACTTTATTTAAAAAGTTGGAAGTTCGGTTTCATCATCATTGCAATAATTCTGATGTTGAAATGAATTATGTTCACTGTACACTTCTGGAGTTACTAGAAATCGTCCCAATGTCAATGCACTTTGGATATTTCCCCTGAATTACCTTTGATTGCCGTTGTCTGATCAGCCAGACTTGAGGCACCTTCTCCAGAGAATAGATCTGATGCACCACATTAAACCGGATTCATAATGGATGAGATTCCTTTTACTAGATTGAGAATACATGAGAGATATTAGCACACTCTGCTATTACTGACACTTAAGCCTGTTCACTTAAAACAATATACGTGTGTCTCAATTAGGTTTTATTTATACTTACATATATGACTCATCGAGGAAACAAAGCTTAGCCTATTATGCAAACAATAAATAAATAATAACTAAATATTTACGTCTGTTTAAGTTACTTAGATTTTAACTTATAATCATCTGTGAATTCCGAGTTTCCAATTGCACATTTGACTTTCTGATAACTTGTGGCATTATATATCCTACTGCACTAAATCAAAATATTTAGAAATACTCGTTCGGATAAATATCAACAATGTTTAAAATAAACTATAGCCTATCTTTTACGCCTGAAGTACTTTATTTTATTGGCATGATGGCGATCTTTTCAGGGCCGATAATTTAAAGAAACGATTCATATCAAAACAGCACAAAGACACAAAACAAAAAATACATTTTGACATCAAAGCCTTAATCATGGTGGATGTTAATTCATGGTTAATTTATATCATAAATGTAGAGTATAAATAGAAAACAGTTTGATTATGTGTCAAAGTTATTTCCGACGATGCCAGATATAAACAAAAAAACAGCGGTCAATTTAGGGTAAAATCAAAAGCTTTTCTCTGACTTCTGTCCACTCATCCCTCTCAATGTGGACATCTTACCAAGACGTCAAGGGCACCTGCTCTGCTAATGTCGGCTAACAAACTGCCAACCACACCAGTTAACAGAATCAGGGTGTGTCCGGTCACATTTAGATCACCCTGTATAGCCAACACATCTCTGGAACTTACAATGTAGAGGAGCCTTGTATATAATTGGAGCTTGCTGCCTTCCGGATTACATGATAAGACAGAAATCGAGCCCATTTGTTACTCAACTAATATTTGAATCTGACTATTAAAACTATCGATATATCAACAAATAGAAGGATGTCATCTTCCGTAACACTGACAAAATTAAATCTGTGTGAATGTAGAAGTGCATATGCATGCACTATCTATGCGATTGTTGGATACTGAGCCAAAATTCAAGCCTGGATTTTGTTGCCTTCGCCAATAGGCCTTATTAAAAAGCGTGCTGATATAATCAAGCCTGTTATTGGTTAGAAAATGATCGGAATAAAATGCGATTAGATAAACATGGTAGGCAGTCGGAACTTATTCTGACCAACATCCAGCCGTATATATCACAAGTGTCAGTAGCTCACTTTTGCTGTTGTTGTTTTTGACCTTAAGACGAATCATTAAGTTATCAATGACCTCTTGGCCATTTTTATAAGTCATGTTTGTCTCTTATCTGTAAACAATTGTCTGCTATTAATTTGAAAATTTATAGGTAAATAGACAAAAACACTTACCCAAGATATGTTGTCCTCGGTGTCACCCTCGGTGTCGTCAATCGATCCCGTTATATCCGAAGAAAAGCTATTGGCACCATCCAAGAAAAAAGTTGTAGAGCGCAACGTCGACTGTATGTTTAAGGTGTCAATAGTGTCAAATTGCGACATGTTGCTAAGCTGATAGCTATTTGGACAATGTTTCGATAAAGATATATATCACCTGAGTTTAATCCACAAAGATTTTTCATACATCAACTGTCGTGTAAGGAATTATATAAACATTAGATGAAAACCCTGTTGTTCTAGCCACGTTTGTAAAATCACTAACGAGCTTGACTTTTTAAGCCATAATTGACATATCGTAAGAAATTACCACAATGTGCGAACCTTGTTTCTATAACATGTTTGGGCGTTTTACCATATGATCGGACGTCGTTTGAGCCTTTAAAACGTCTTAACTTACACTTGAACAGCCTTTAAAATAAAAAGTGGGCTTTTGGTTGAGAAGGTTTTGCACAAGAACACTTTGAAGTTATTGTACTTTAACTGTTATACAGTTTGGTGGCAAACCTAAATCCACCATTGAATCAAAGGATGAAAAAAATTTACTCAGTACCGTTTTATCCGAAATTTTAATTCCAAAACATATTATAACGACGTCGTAAAGTTGGCGCAGTAGAGTACGACTTATGACTTGAATGAATAGTTTAAGCTCTGTTTAGCGGTATTTTACTTGCTTAAATATAAAAATGAAAAACTTAATTAAAAAACTAGGCTTATTTTTTATACGCGTGGAAGGCTATCATTCAATATAAATGTGCTGAAAATGACATTTCCAAAAGATTACATTTTCGGTACTAAAACCAATAAATCACGAATTTTAAATATTGCTAACATGAAATATTAAACAGTTAAAGGAGGCTTGAAATATAACTGACAGCTTTACTGGGTCTTGGAATCTTTCTTTTATCGAGCACTACATGTATCGGACTGTAATGATGTTTCAGAAATATAACGAATGTCTATTATGAATATGCCCTGAATTTATACTGCTTGTCTGAGCTACAGATAATAATTGCGAAAAGAACTAAATTAGTAAGTAAGCCACGCCAACACAACGGGGGATATTAAGCCTGTTATTTTGTCCAAATTAAGAATGGGCTTGATTTGCCATCTGTTGAGTCTGATTTTGGACAGAGTTGAATTTGACCGCGATCGATCTGTCTGTTTTAAACATTCAAGTTACGATGTTCTAAGCAAAGTGAATATGTATTTCTGTTTTGGAATCCGCAACCGAACGGTAAATGTTTCCCTCTTACCGATCGAAGTAATTGTGAAAAAATATCAGAAGTCGAATAACTGGGTGACAATCTCCACTGGAGATGGTTGTGCTAAGCGGAACTAACAGATCTTACGTACCGTCGGGACAAAGTAGCATACCTTCGCCTTGTTCCCAGACCAATCCGTCTCCTTGGACCAGCCAGATGTATGAGGGTCCTACTTCAATATTGATAATCATGTCCTACAACTGAACGTACATCCTACAGTAAAACACATACGACAAGTTAACAATCACCTATATAAAAACTCCAGTAATGCTACATTGTATTTTTGACATATTCAAACGGCAAAAGTTAAATTATAGAACAGTAAATATGACTGTAGTTGGTTTACATTGTTCTTTATCATCAACTGATGTGACACATCAATTAGTGATGACTGGATCCACAATACAATCGGACAACCGTTGAAGTTACTTAATATTTAAAGGTTAACATGTATTTCTTTAACTGTTATAACCTAATAGTAATGAACTAGTTTATTGATTTAGATGATATTTGTCCCACGATCAGTCATTTAATGATTAAATTTCACTGCAACTATCAATACTGAAAATAACCGAACAATATCCATTAGATAACAAGGAATAGTCCCTCCGTACGTGTAAATATCAGGTCAAATTTGTTTTATTTTTCAATTAAAGGCGGTTCAAGCCCTTATTGTTATTGTTGTCTATTGGCCGCCACGCTAATTCTTTTTCCTAAGAGTACAACTTGATCCCTCGTTACTGGGCTTTTAGATAAGGACTGTCTCGTGTGAACATTAAACAGCAAAAATTATAGATATCTTGTTTCAAATATAAAAAGGGACGCGTGCTGGCACCAGATTGTTGTCAACAAGTCCCTGAGAAAATGTCATTGTGTGAGCGACTGTTAGACCTTGATGTCGTTAGTATTTGGGCTGAACAGATTAAGGGAACAGGTGTTCTTGATATCTTTGTAAGAAATATATCTTAAGATAGTATAGCTGGAGAGAAATCGTGGGAAATCTGTCTGATTCTAATAGCGGACACCAGGTAACGACTGTTTTTGATACCTTATCCACAATTTAACTCAGGATTATTTAGAACGCTGACAAGAGTAGCCTTGTTTTACTGTGATCTTAAAATGAAAAACTCTTAACTGGGTGTTACAACACTAGACCACCTCAAATCTTACGTGTTTTGCCACATGGCTCTTTATAAGGAGAATGTTTTGGTTTATTTTGTAGAAGATAGAGTCTTATCAAGAAAACGAATAAATATTGACATTTTTTAAATTTTGTAATGCTCACTAAAAGTCACGTTTACACTCTGATCCGCATAAGAGCTGGCTTTTTTTTTTAGTTCGATGACGCCCTTACACGGCCTTTTTGACAGCCCTGCCAGCAAGTGTCATGGGAATCTTGGCACCTTGCCTATGTGGCACTGGCGACACAATGGACATGTCACGGCATTCCAAGAAAACGTCACGGCATTCCAAGGACGCCACCTGTAGGTAGCTGAACTAAACTAATGTGGATTATTGTTTACCCATTAAATTTGGTGGGTCAAGAAAGGCGGACTATTCTGATCTGGATCAGATTTAGCCCACCTTTTTCTGTCCATGTAAACGCAAACACAAATCTGATCCCGACCAGAGCCGGCTCAGACCCAATTTTTGGCCGGATAACCGCGAATATTGTTAGCGATAAGCCTGTGCGCAGCAGGCCAGTTAGCTATCGTTGAAGAAAAGTTAAGAGGGATTTTCAAATAAACTGTTCCCCTCCATTTACCCTGAAAGGGAAATTTTCTGCATGGAATTCAAACAAGAATAGATATAAATCAACTGCATGTGTTGTACGAACTATAACATTTTCACTAACTGATCCACTTACCTTGAGTTCTTGTGTTGTGGGATTTTATACTGTTCAAAGTAAATCTAAATCAGACGTTGGCCTCTAGAGTGCCTTGGGAGAATATATTAATAATCTGACTAGAAGCACATATTAAAAACCCCTTTTTCGCCAAATCTAAGCACTCATGTCCACAGATAGCATTACTCCCCCGCAGAGAACAAATTATATCCAGTCAATCTATGGCGAATCAGTTGAGACATCTCCATACATTTACCGATTATTTCTTATCGGGATAACAATGGTCCTATCCGAGGTGTAACGTCAATAGAATTGGTGCAAAGATCTAACGCAACCGAGTTTCTTTCTGGTTAAATTCATCATTTTGCCCAAGAAAAGATGTGTCCACTTACATATCTCCTCGTCGATCTCCTCATGTTGTTTGTGGAACCTTGCATAAGGTACCCTTAGCTTCTATTTATCCTAAAGGGCACAGAATATAAAGATGAAGCGACCTTACCCTTACAGCGATTAACTGTCATTAATTGGGAGACATGTGGTCACATGACTAAGGTTGGTCTGGTTTGAGAACATTGTCTTTTTTTGTCCTGCATTTTGTGAAAAAGTTATATAAAAATTCCAGTTAGAAGTCATTTAATTTTAAGTTTGAAAATTTTGATTCAGTTCTTTGCAGCTGGGTGGGTTTTGCCCCATTTCTAGCACTTTAATTTTTCAACTCTGTGTTTTCCTAGTTCTCTCTTTATAGCAATTTTTCTAAAATTAATCATTAAAATTGGACTTTCTGCGTTAAAAGAAGAATAATTAAAAAAGTACGCCGAATTTAAACAATTTGAGATAAAATTTCCTAGATTATTATGCCAGTAATAAGCATGCTGAATTTTACGGGTGTGGCTCAAAGGGTTTTCGAGGAAACAGAGTTGAAAAATTAAATTTAGACAAAAAAGAAAGTGCTAGAAATGGGGCAAAACCCATCCAGCTGTACACTTGCAAAGAACTGAATCAAAGTTTTCAGGCTTAAAACTAAATGACTTCCAACTGAAATTTTTATATAACTTTTTCCAAAAAATGTAAGACAAAAAAGAGAATGTTCTTATAAACAAATAAAATAAAATGAACAATTTTTACCCTCGAAGGGGTAGTCCATCCTTAAGGGTCTGTGAATACCGTTTAAAGAGGACTAGAATTTGAAAATGAAAAGCGTCTGTTTTACATCTAAAGTTGCTTGATCGCCATCACAGACTTTGTTAAAAGCAAAAATCTTAAAGGATTGTTTTACATGTCTACTTACAGGTAAAAAACAATGGTTCTCATTATTAATGTGATGTCTTTGCACCGTCAATCTAATCGTAAGTCTGCTGTTTGACCAATGTATTGTTTACTACACCCTTTGCAAATAAGTACACAATCAACTAACTTTGCATCACATGACATGGGGTGTATTATGTAAGACATTTTGCTGGTAAGTAAAATTGAATGATCGAATTAGGACAGTAGTTCGATCCTTAACGTGATTTTCCGTCGTAATAGTACATATTTTGCTAGGCATATTTTCCAGAGATAAGATCTGATGTACCTAAACAAACTTGATTAGAATCAAGTATTCAATGGAAATATGCGTGGAACAGAATCGTTCAAAATTAATGTTCTGTTCATAATAGATGAGATCCCCTTGACTAGATGCCAATAAATCAGTTTTTACGGCACTCTGTTAATGGTAACCTTTAGGTCTGTTTGCTTATTAAAATATGCTTTGACGTTAAAGCACTTATTATGACTGAACTACACTGATTACTGTTATACAAACAATACTACATATTGAATAACGGTTTGTTTAATCTTCTAATGATTCTAAAATCCCGAGTTTTCCGGAGAGTAAAAGTAAAGGTTAGAGGTATTCCGTTAATTCTACCCCCAGATTTGAAGGTAAAGGTAGTTTAAAAGCCGGGTAAAGGTGAAAAAAAATGAAAATTCTGCCAGAAATTGTAATTGAAAATGTGTCAATCTGCTCTCACATCTCAGACACACTTTGATGTAACGACCTCACCCCGATTCAATCCCTTACAAGGTTCAACATGTTTGCTCGTTACAAACAAGGTCATTCACCACAGCTGGATCAAAGTCTTTGTGAGCAAATATGGAGAGCCCTCTTTCCGTTAAATTCGAATAACTGCTAGATTTAACCTGGTCCGTACAAGCTTTGTACCAAATGAATAATTGTTATTTTAACGTCACTGTATTAATTTTAGAACAAACATCAAATCTTGTAAAAATCAAGGCAAACGGAATTAGATGTAGTTGAAAAATCCATATTTTGAGTGCGTATGTGACTTAATCTTGAAAATGGAGTAACGTTAAAATGTATGTCCAGGGAAAGATTTGATGAATTACCAAATTGAAGACAAATATCAGCCAAAGATTAAGACTGATAAAATTCTAAAGCGATAAAACAAGTCATCGTAATTTATCAAATTTGGGTTTTATTGGGGTAACACACTTTCAGGACGAACAGATTCTAATTCAGAAAATTAGGAGTGAATGCCGGTAACCGAAGCCACGCAGCCATGAAGGCAAGTTTTTCTGGGTGGGAATGTGTCAATTAAACACACGGTTGTCTGCGTCATACAATCGAATGCAATCTATACATGGAAACCAAAGTTATGTTTTGCTCCCAACATGAACATATAGTATTTCAAACAAAATCCTATTGTTTTCATTGTGCAGTTTCAGTATTAAACTGGTCAAAGTCCCTTAGTAAGATCTATATTCAAGGTGTGATATATGCGGTCTCAAAATATAGCAATTCTGTTATCGTTGTCCACATATGTTTGCGTTTTAAGATATTCTGAAACCAAAATCGTTTCAAAAGCTTGGAATAGGTTTGTCAGATATTTTAAGCCATGCATGTACTACTCCTGCATGTTAAAATAAACCAACCATATCCCTAAATGTTAGACCGCGACTACTACAAAACAAAATAACGTTTATTGTAGGACGTCCCCTTAAAGTAAAAAATACTAAATTAAAAATATCCCTAAAGGTAACATTTACTTTCAATTTAAAAATAAATTATCGCTAAATGTAAGACTTCCCCTAATAAAGTAAAACAAAATTGATGTTAACGCTATATGTAAACACTGCCCTTAAACGTAAACATCCTGTTAAGGCTAAACATAACATCTTAACGCTAAACTGAGTTAATTCTCTTTCTTTTTATCTCTGAATACAAAACAGCTACAAAACTATTTGATAAACACCAAAATTTAAATAAAAATGGTGGACCATGATTTAATCTATTCAACATATAGAGTAAATTATTGAAAAACTGTGAAATACTTGAGATAAACTAAAGTTATGGCGAGCATAGTTCTTCGTGATAAAAACTGCATGCACAATTAACCTTGATATCCAATCCTCTTTTTATCTTCGTTGAAGGTAACAGGTTTTTGCCTCAACATCAGTATAATATTTTATAGTTTATCCAGATGACCAAATTTATTGTGTATTTTTAAAACTGTCACAACTTGTAATCTTGAACTAAGAAATATACCAACTGAACAAACACAGTAAATTTGCAGTAAATTATAATAGACACATTTATAGAATTCATCCCTGCTTGTCGATTATTAATACTGATGATATTGTAAAGCGACAGTTGTCCTTCTGGTAACATGATAATGGCTGCATCTAAAATATCGCAAAATATACGTATGATAATGTTCTGCTTTAAAACTTATTAAAGATTTTAAGAAAATCTGTATGTTATTTTCTAAGGTATATTTGTCACGCAACTCGGATATTTAATTGTAGCTGGGTCATCAAATTCATTCAGAAATTCTACACTAAACCATTGTTTTATTCAACCTTTAGTTATATTCTTCCACTGTTAATTTTTATCGGAAGAAATATGAAATATTTGAAAGGCAGTTTGTAACTTTACTGTGAACCGGTCTATGGGATTCGTAATCGATTCGACAGATTGACTGGATTGAGTTTGTTCTCTGCGGGGGAGTAATGATCTCTAAGGACATAAGTGCTTAGATTTGACCCGAGGCGTCTTTATAGGTGTTTCTAGTCAGCTACTGTGTTATAAACTCCCCAAAGACTCCGAAGTAAGCTAAGATTGTCGGCGACTAATCTTGCTTTTCTCCAAGAGAGTAAACCAATTGGACAGAGGAACAGTATGCATGGAGAAAACCATTTAGCGGCTGCGGAATGTTATTATAGATAGCAGAAATGCAATTGCCGGTCATCTCTATTGAAACGGCGCTTAGGTAGCTAATTTATCTTTTCCGATTTACCTTTATAGACGATCCAGGCCTCAAAAGGAGATTGATTCGCTAAATGAACTCCATTCTGGCGGAATTACATGAATGACATAACTAGCGGTCAATTGAATGTTTTGGGAACATTTTAAATGCCTTTACATCTATGTTCCATTAATCGTTATAAGACTTTATACTCTACCATTTGCACGTAGATAACTATTTTTATATATAAAACGTTATTGTGCATAGACCGCAATCTTGAGTACATCTTCCACCATTGTGGAGTGATCTGGAGCGAACACGACTGGGCCGAACACTTCTGGTCCCCAGACCCGGCCACCTCTGAGTTCGCGAGTTCAAACGCCTGATAGGACTGTTTGTAGGTTGAACTCCCGGCTATCAGCGAAAAAAACTATGCAAAACAATTTTATAAGAACGTATCGTTTGAAGTTCATTGAGGAACGAATGTTGTATGTTACATCTGATCACCTTTCCATTATTCTACCCCTCCTCCTAGCCAGTGATCACTACGAGTTTGTTCCAACCCAACGTCGTGGAGTGCCACCAAAGGTAAACAGTGGCGAGCCATGTTGTAAATCCCTGTTCAATTGACAGTGTTTGTGACGTTCTTGACCATATCATTACCCAGAGAGGAGATGGAAGTGACCGGCAGTGGGTAGCTGTGAGGTGGGATGGACTACCATACAACCTCGCCACCAAACTCATCAAGAATGCCTACAGATGCCCACATTGTCCAGCTAGAATAACCATGTCTGGACGAGTTCCGGACAAATGGCACTACCAAACACAACGTCATCCTAGAAGAAGAGTGATGTAAATACCGGAACATTTTACAGGTCTTTGGTCTCGGTAATGTGGAAATTAACATGATGAAGGCTATATTATGTGTGTTGGTTCGGAGATCATCATCCAGGTACTGGTTATGCGAATGGGGTTCAGATCTACCAACGCCCTCAACAGCTCTGATCACTCCTACCACTACACAAAGCACGACAGCTGTTGATTATTGGACAATACAACACCACAGACGGGCTCATGTGAATATACTGCGATCAAGAAAGTTCGCCGACTCCTGCAGGATTCCTGTATTGGTTTTCTACGTCTCATGACCTTCGCATCAAGTTTTTGTTTGAATTTACGTTCACCTACATGCTCAGTGTCTTTCTGTGTCGTTGTCATGGCTGTAAGAACAATTCCATCGTAATGCCCGCTGCTCGTGTGAAATTTGAACCATTTGTATTATGGGTCCATCAAATAACTTACCAACGGAATGCGCTGCAAGTTTCTTTGGTGTAAAGCTATGATGTAACATTGATCAGTAATTCCATATGTATGTAACAGAAAAATAAAATTGTATCGATGTATTCGATGGCCACATCTCCATATAGATGGCATATATATATATTTTTGTATAAATGTAGAGAAAGAAAATTTTGCTTGCCTCCACCGGGATTCGAACTCGGGTCTCTGGCTAGCAGGGACAATGCTCTAACCGACTAAGCTACAGAGGCTCACGGTAGAACTGGCGAATTTTTATTTAGGTAAAGGCTGCGGATCTTTATATACGTAAGCACTGACACAGGGACACAGAAATGGTGTCTTTTTTATCTAGAAATTACCCTTAAATTTGTTTTGTTGTTATTGAGTTATTCTGATGATCTGGTATTGGCATATATACATTTTTGTATAAATGTAGAGAAAGAAAATTGTGCTTGCTTCCACCTATATATATATATAATTAAGTTAATAGAGGAGATAAATAGATAATTATGATAGAACAGCGTTGTTTAACTACAACGTTAGACTGATGTTTACCAGATCAAATAGAAAAATAAGTAAAAACTGATAGCAAGAAATCTATGTGGGTTGTACGGGGAATGAAAAGAGAAAGATATCAAATCAAGTTGAGACCGTGACATGTAAACTGAAGGTCCTCGACGTGCCTGCCAACAAAATTAAACAAATAAGGAATAAACAAACAAATCAATAATTTATATCTGTTACTTCATTTCTAATGTGACTTTTAATGAAGAAATTAAAGAAAGTTTGAGACTCACTCTAATCATTTCCCGATAGCTTAGACAAACCAAATAATCAGTAACAAGATTTATAATTTTAATACAGACATTAATTGCCTATTCCAAAGAGCACTGTTAATTGAAGTAAAATGTATATATAAATTTTAAGGCACAATCTAAATTAAGGCTGTTGTTCCCTTTAATGTAAAACAAGCGTCATTTTACCGCAATTTGTTTCCTTCAACGGTCAGATTATATTTGAGAGTAAGCCTACATATATCAAATTGTGTTTGTTGTTGAGGCCCTAACAGTATCCATTGTATTTTCAGACTGTCCGGTGTCATGGAGGCCATTGGTACACATCATTTTCGCCACTGTCTCGGATGAATCGTTGCCGGAAGAGATATCCCTGTGGCGAAAAAAAGATGGAGGTTACCTCTTGGAGTCCAACTTCCTCATGAAAATCTTCAGCGGAGTTGAGCCGGAGCCGAGACTTACATCTGTTTTCCGCCATATGCAAGCATAACAGGGATGTCTCAGAGATCACTGGTGGACAACATCGCTGCTACCTCTATTCATCCTCTAAAAGTACCGACTGGGAGCAGCAAGCAACAACCAAACCAAAGACCAGCTAGTGCAATTACTATTTAATTATCTTGGAACTTAAAATTTTCGTTTTACGATTTGTTTTTTAATAACTGTTAAGTTAACCGTGTTAGTCAGTCGGGGTGAAGTCCGTAGAAGTGTTAATTAGCCTGGTTCCCGAGTATGGTTCAATTTAAACTGCAGGATATACTTTTTTAACCCACGTGACCGAAAATGGCGGGGTGAAACGTGTGTGGTGCTAATCAAGACTTTTACATTTACAAAAAAAACATCACATAGGGCCTACATTTTTGACTGGTGTTAACGACGAGGATAACCTCGTTTAATTGTCCGATTTTCTACGTCACAAACATTTTCATTCTATGCGTCTGCATCTAGTCTTAAATATTTCTTGCTGTACCTTTATTTCGCCCAAAACATTCCCGTTATAGAACTTATTCACATTTTTAACTCTCTCATGTCTAGGATGAATACGTTTCGTAGTTCCTTATATCTACAAAACGTTATTTGTGCCATTGTAATTTTAACGGCCGAGGTTTGATTCAATATCTCCTTTCTAAGTAACATCGTGCAACAAGATGTGAATTTCTTTTTGACAGAAACGATCTGTGGCTGTAACCTCTGTGGTATAGTCCTTTGTGTAAGGGGACATGAAATATTCCATCAAAATGTGTAATAATGTTTTTGTATTTTGTACAAACTAATTTCTGATATGCAATTATTGTCACTTGTTTAAGCATGCATATGAGACAGAAAATGAATGCAAAGTACATCCTGTCAGACAATTCCATTGGTTGACTCCACTTTGCTATCATTACCCCTCGGCCAATTTTGGCCTAGGGGTATTGTCGTCATCATGTACGTCCGTCCGTCCGTCCGTTACCGCGATATCTCCGAAACGAAATCATGTAGGGCCACCAAATTTAAATATGTTATGTATCTAGTAAATTGTGGGAAGCCTGTCGAAATTGGGCGTGCTCGTCACAGAATTTATGGAGTTATGCCCCTTTTTCAACTTTTTTCTATATTATGATATCTCTGAAACAAAATCTCGTTTGGCCACAAAATTTATATATATTATGTATCTAGTGAATTCTTGGCAGCCTATTGAAATTGGGCATGCTCGTCAACTGATTTGAAATTGGGCATACTTGTCAAATGATTTATGGAGTTATGTCCCTTTTTCAACTTTTTTCTATACCATGATATATCTGAAACAAAATCACGTGGGTGCACCAAATTCATATATATAAGGTATCTAGGGAATAGTGGGAAGTCTATTGAAATTGGGCATTCGCGGGCAATTATT
>JAVFBZ010143322.1:0-42749 GCA_032466195.1 Katharina tunicata | reverse complement strand
TCATAATAACATATGTCTAATGCAAAATCTTAATAATTATCTTTCAAAACATTATTTTCATTCTTTTAGATTTTTTTTCAACAATTGCTTTAAAAGAGTAATAAATCGTCCTTTCTTTGGTTTAATTTTCAGACTTCTATCCACCTTTGTTGAATCCTGGCCATGGGCAGATAACTGCGTTTCCACCCAACATTAACCTCCCTTTGAAGACACTGTATCTGAATCCCTTTCCCAGTCCTGTCGATGAATATGATATCAGATTCCAGGAGCCTCTATTAATAACATTAAAGTCATCACAGAAATATTTCATCCCTGACCAGTCTTACTGTACTTTATCTTTGCCACCTGTCAGTTAAGCAAATTCTATTTTTGTGAGCGGGTTATTATTTATTAAAGCCAGACTTTTTAAAACCTTCGTCAAATTATACTTAATAACTGACCAGTTTTACTCTTAATTTTCTTACATTGTGTAATTTACAGTCAAATTAAAGTAATCAATTTCACATAGCAAATTTAGTTTAACTTCAGATGTTTTTAAAATGCTTAAGGTACTTAGTTACAAATTTAAACATTTTACCTTTCCTTACTTTTCTGAGTCATATTATAATCATCTCAGAAATATTTATCCCTGATCAGTATTACTGTACGTATAAATATAACATCACTTTCCAGTAAGTTTAGATAATATTATTTCAAAGAACAGGTTTAGGCTATTTATATTAAAGTCAAATGTTTAAAATCCATTTAATTTAATTTAAGCAGTTTATCCCTGATGAATTTTAATGTACATTAACCTAACATACTGTTGGTTACTGCAATATTTTCTTAATTGTACCAAACAGAGTTATTCGTTAGTCCACATTTTTTTGTCAGTTTTGAATTTAAATTTTAACAATATCTTATTTTTAAAACATAGCGAAGCGTGATGATTATTTCTTGAAATAATAATAATATTTATATGTAAATACGGCCATAGACCCGAATACAAATATAGATATAGATACATATAGAACATATTTATATAGAACTAATTTGATCATTTGTTTTATTTTCATTAAAATGATCATGGAAATAGTTTATCCTAAGTTAATCTTACAGTAGATTAATGTTACATTACTGTCTGGAAGGCCTAAGTTATGGTTACATTATTTGAATGAAGAGCGACAAATTGCATAACCAATGTTACACACAAGTCAAACTTTATCACTGTACTTTTTAGACTTTTCCTTTCAGATTTTTCCCATAATCAAATCTAATAAATTGAATTCGTACATATTTGGCAACAATTCGATTATATAATTCACAATATTTTTGTGTAAAAATGAATAATTTTAAAATAAAATGTTTTATTATGGTTGAGAATAAAGACTTGATAGATATTCATTGTTTAGTCTTGTGTGCTTCTTTCTGATTTTATACATACTTTGTTGTGAAAAATCTCTCAATACTTATTATCTTTTTGTTTTCATGTTTAATGTCTTTACCCGTGATTTTTGTAAAGAATGTTTTCCATGGACTGATTTGTTTGGGATTAATTGGATCAAATATTTTGCAAACTATTTGTTAGGGACTGACAACCAGTAGGCCTATGTATGCACAATTGTAAAGCAACTATACATGTAGATATAAGCTGTACAGTTGTACAATTATTACCTAATAAAATTCTATATAAATTTGTATATTTGACGTGTCTATATGAAACAGCTTATTTTAAACGTATTTCTGATGACCAGTATATATGCACAATTTACTTATAAGAAGTTGTGTATATTCCATATGTATTGATGAAACCAGCATATTAAAACATATTTTAATTTTATGGATATTTTATTGCACTATTGATTAAACCATCACATTGATCCTGCGTGGTTACAAATAAATGAATTTTGTACCATAGTGTTATTACACTATTTATTACAATGACCCTTTTCTTCAAGAAAAAGTAGAATTTTTTATTTTTAATAATATTATTCATGTATACCTTGGAAATTGTGATATATTTATTGTTGCTGCTGAAAATATGTGCATATGGGGTCACAAATGAATGAATTTTGTGTTGTACACGGTTTATTACAATGAGTTTTTTTTTCTCAAGAAATTGTAGAATTTTTAAAATATTATTTATGTAAACCTTGGAAATCTGTGATATCTTCTATGTTGCTGCTGATAATTTTTTTTATAGAGTTTTCATATGTATTGATGATAATAAATAATTTGATCTAACCTAACTTTCTTCTTGTCATTTCATGTTTTTATTTCTTAACAGCTAAGATCTTAGTATTACCTACTAATTCATGACATGTTGAGTTCACTGAAAATATCGCAGAATGTGGTGTGAAAAACATTCTTGCAATCAATCTGCTGAATGTTAAACACGAATCATTCAACCAGTCCTTTTGCGTCAACGCTCAGCCTTAAATCCTTGTCTGCTTTCAGTTGATTCAGTAAAAATTTCAATAAAATGGTTCTTTTGCCAGGATTAATGGATATATTTCATTATATAATTAAATGTAATTGAATCTGTATCCTTATAGCTCGTGGTTGGCAAGAGTTTTCTGTGCTTTAGTGCTCTTGCTAGAGCTAAGGGGCACTAGAAAGCCCAGTTGTTACATCCTTCATACACATAATAAGGTTACCCCCACTTCCCACTCTGTATTCCAACAGTAGACAGTGACTCTTAACACAACCATAAAATGTGTAGTCACTTTAGTGTTTTTGCTATTGGAAAGATAATGTTCCTACAGTGCTAAGTATGACAGCATGAATATAATTTGTAAACCTACTGCCCTCAGCCAGAGGGCATTGAGACGGCTGAGTCCCCTTCAATATACATTGTATAGCTTTGAATACCCCTTATTTATATAAGGAACGTTTTCCGTGGCTGCGGAGAACCGTGGTTGTATCTTCCAAGGTTTCATGGTTTTCCACCATACACTGGCAACACAAAGTCATCATGCCAGTGAAATAGCCTTGAGTATAAGGTTAAACACCAATCAAATAAATAAAATGAGATATACCCACCTGGGAGATTTTTTATCTGACAGTTGCCAGCAAAAAAAACAACAACAAAATAAGCACTAGGCAGCTGCCGCCATTACTTCATTCTGACTTCTACAATGCGTGGCTTGGCAGGAGCTTCCTGTGCTTCCATTTCTACATGAAATAAAACTAATAGTTAAAACATTGAACAGATCAGTTGATGAATCGACCGGGGCCAAGATTACATTAATCTTGATTAAATCATATCAAGTTCAAGTTTTCATCAATAACAGGTTAAATGCAAGTCACCATGGGAGGTTACCCCCAGTTGAGATCATCTGAAACAGTGTAGAATTAAAAACGAAGCCATGCAATTGAACTTAAAGCACACATGCATTAGAAACTCGAGCTAATAAAATAGAATAGCATCAACCTGGGATATAGTATAGCATCAACTAATAGGCCTACATGATGATATGGCTAAATAAAAGTATTCTTCTTTTTTTTTTCAAGCAATGTTGGTAAAAGGATTCAAACAAAATCAGCAAGGATAAGTTTAAATCTCAGCAAATGAATTTCTATTTTACGGTACCAGGTATATCGTTTAATTAAATATTTCAGTTTCACATGTATAGGGCCTATATTTACAGTAACCAGGACGATAGATGCAGAGTTCTGTATTGTTATTAGTCTACTACATAGTCCATATATAACCAGAACTACAATGCAATTAGATTATTCCCAGTAGCATTAATATAATTGTGTAAGTGTTGAATGGAAGGATCCAGCTATATGCAGCGTTATTGGTTTGTTTGGAATATATTGGAGTTAATGTGTTGAAATATTTTTGTGTCGTTTAGAAAGTGACCGTAAACAGTATTTTCTTTTTTTGGGATAACACACTGTGATACTGAACAGATTCTAGTTCAGTAAATTTTTCAGACTGAGACCATTGCATGAATCGAACCCACGCTGGACAAAATCACGGCCTTACAAAAAATACGCTGAATATATTGCGGTTTTAATGAGTATGCCGTGCAATCTGAAAGATTACTCATATTTTAGTTACAATCACGGCCTAAGATTAACACTTTTATTGACATTTTGGCACAGTATCTTTTCTTGACTTTCGTTTCTTTCAATTGGAATTCACAACAGAAATCTATATTGAATTAATTGTTTATCTATAAGTTATTTTGTAACAACAAATTGTATTTCTTGATAGACCGATACTCATTTATTTTCTTTTGTATATTTATGTGCTTTATTCGTATTAAATGGTCCACAGACGGCATATTGATATATTAATGTGTATTTGCATCCCTTTGCATATCTTTAGAATATGTAATTAATATAATGTTTTGAATCAGCAACTTTGTTGGGAAAAAACATGAATACCCTTTGAACCGAGGATGATATTGACCAATCGAACATCGACAAATCGACTGTAGCTGTCACGTGAATGACGTCACCATGTAGCTTTTGCAGATGTGGACCAACAACCCTTTTCGAGATTTTTGCAGTCGTAAACAAGAAAGAAGAACTCATTGTAAAACTGTGCTCATCATTTGCGAAGAACTGGTTTTGTGTTGGCTATCCGTTTTGTCCGGTTTGCAAAGTTAATCTAGTGTTATAACGTTATTTTGGTAAGAATCGACGAATATCCAGCCGGCAACTGTCAAGGATTGACAAAGTTGTTGTTGTAACACAGTTCTAAGCGGAACTGAAAACCGATTAGACGTATCAGTTTACGTTAAATTTGGAATCCAAGCTGCTTTTGTTTCTATCCAATTATAGTATATTGTGTCTTTTTGTTAACATTGTGTCGTTGCGTAAAATAGGTTTGTGCAGCGTGTCTTTGTGTGTGTGTGTGTTAAAGTAGAATTTCATAATTATTCCACGAAGGCTGACCTACATTAATTTTGTCAGACGTGGTTCATTCTGCTTGTGGCGAGTTGAACACGACGTCGCCACCTGTCATTTGACAATATTCTTGTGAATTGTGTCAATCTACAGATAAGTCATGGACTTTTCTCCCAGTAACCCAGTGACTTTGGTTGTGAAAGCCCCAAACCAACAAATTGCGGACCAGACAATTGAATGTGCCTTAGGATGGACTGTTAAAAAATTGAAGGAACATTTGTCTTCTGTTTATCCAAGTAAACCAGTAAGTAACCCCCAATTGCTACAGCGGCATTACTGCACTTCGTTTAATTCCTCTAACGTTGTTCTAGGTTTTGAAACTTACCAAATTATTTTAACAATTATGTGGTAATTAAAGGTGCTACCTCATTATTGTAGTATGGTAATTCCTGTAATCACTTTTGGTTGACACTGTAGTTCCTGTTCGTATATATCAATGCCAAGATTACGTCAGGAGGCTGATCAGTTTGGGACTTTAGGTGATATGTTTGGCAGCCTGTATCTGTCCGGTTTCCACTTTTATTGTTGACAGTGACGAGGGTGGTTCCCTTCACCTAGAGGGTTGACACACCTGCTACATATGAGTGAAGACATGTAGCCTTTCTTGTTCCAAATTGCCTATCTCTGGTAAATTTGATTAACTCTCTGATTAACAACTTTTTGTGATGAATGGCCATTTGCGAATTATTTGTGCTGCAGGCAATCTATGTATCGCTTGTCAATAAACGTATCCAATAGGAAATCAAGTGCATTCCGAATAAACTCAAATAAAAGTTGACATACATGTAGAGCAGGTAACAGCAAAGAAAATAAAATAATATAATATAGAACTATTTAGCATAACATAACTTCATAACGACCAATTGCTAGAGAATTGCTGAGAATCAAGTCATGAAAAAGACGTGAAAAGGTGTCCTAGTCGTTTTGGCGTTCACATCTACATACATGTATATTCAAAATTCATAACATACAAGGTCCATCACCGAATTGAATCAATTTGGTGTTTCATACATGGACATGTAGCCTTCACTAACTATGATACCTGTAAAACCCAATAAACAACTGTATCGGAAGCAGGATTTTGTTAAAAAATTTCTTGCTTTACGTCATTTATTCGGCATGTATTAGGATATTATTGTTTTTGAAACATTGTCAGGTGTGTTTATTTTCAAATTCAACTCAAATGTTGATATAAAGTCGTTTTAAGAAACCATGCGGTCCATACCATAGAAAACAATACTTACTTGTTTACATACAAATATGTACCGATTTGTTCAAAAGCAGTTAATTGCATCCCCTCAACTTTGAGAAATCGAAATGAAAAAATTTAAATTCAACCTAATAATACTGTTATTCTGTTAAGTTCATCTTTTTATGCATTACTCTTAAAGTTTGTTAACCACTGGCCTTCTGGGTAAAATTGATTTCAGTATAAATTCATGCTGTCATAGGATATCAGTCACATATTTTCAATAGAGCACAACACCTGATGTTGTTCTCTCTCTGTCAGTGTTTACTGAATACAATGAGTACTCAGCTCTCTAACTATGATATCTGTTTTCACTCACAATTTTCCTGTTTCGTTTTTGTAGAGAGAAAAAGAACAGAAGCTGATCTACTCTGGTAAATTACTTCAGGATCATTTGACATTGAAAGACATATTGCGCCAAGTAAGTATTTGCGTTAATAACTTAATATATGACCTATTATTATGCTAATGGCGTACTAGAGGAACAAGACTTTAAAGGGCCTATTGGCAAAACTCCCTTCTGTATTGGATATCTGATAACTGCTGTTATGATGTTATCCCTAGTTTATAGACTAATGAGCTCATTTGTTGGTCTACAGAATGTGGCATTAAACATCAATCAATCAATCAATCAATCAATAAATCAATCAATCTGGGTCTGCATGTGCGACAAGTGTCTTCAAAATCCAACTTGCCTTTTCTCAAGATGTCTGTAGGTGACACCCGTACAGCTCAAGATCTATCCAGAAATGATAATATATCTAGAACATGAGATGATACATGTATATCAGTTTTAATAAGATGATATCCCTTTGACTGTGTGATTACTCTTGACAAAAATATATGATAAAATGATTAAAGATTATTTACAATGGTGACCATCGATCCCTTGTGGACCATAGGTATAAAAGGGAAGTTTTCCTGTGGCTGCAGATTTCGCGGGGTTGTTTTTACGAGGGTGCTTAAAGGTTTTCCACCATACACTGGCAACGCATAGTCGTCATATAGGTGAAATACTCTTGAGCAATCAAACAATCAAGCAAACAATGTACGTTAGTACACATAAAAGCTTGCCTAGGGATCTGTTGTATTGGGTTTTTTTCTTGACTTTTGACTTTTGAATTTACCTCAAAGACCACATTTCTAACTTCCTCAAGTGGTTAAGATAGCCCCAAACATGACATTGTATTTGCCAAAAAAAACACAATGAACAGAGATAAAATTGTACCTTTAAATTATAACGAGAGACACCTAAACGAGTGTAAACGGGTCTGTATTACAATTTTTACTGTGGAAACTGTAGTTTATGGTGGCTGTATATTATTTAAATTGTAGGCTGTAGTGTATTTTTATAATAGTGTAGCTGTTCATTTATGTGAGAATCACCATCTGTTACCCAGTATATTTATTTTTCAGTATGGACAGATTGTTCGAAAGTATGATTATTTACATGATATTCAGCCGCTGAGGAGTGGTCTTTTCGCTCTGTACTAAGTTCAGTTTAAATCCCGATGTAAAATTAAGGCAATGAAACCCTGAGAGGATTTTTGAAATTTCTTGATTTGGTAATTTAGATATTTACCACTGTTTAGCTTCTTTAATCATTTTGTAATGAGATTTTAAGTTGAAGTTGAAAGTTTAAGTTGAAAGTTTAAGATTTTAAGTTTAAGTCAGTTACTGACTTAACCCTTCAGAGATCAAAGTAATTATCTAATTAAAAGAGGCTATCTACATGTAAGTTATTTCACCTAAACAGGATATACATGTTGTATCGTACCATAACTTGCCAAAATGGTGCGGACATGGATCAGCTATCTTTTACTAATCTTTTATTTAAAGCAGGTTGTGAAAGCTAATTGCGCTCTGAATTGTATTGTTTTCATTTGTCGTTACAGTATGGGGATGAGACTTATCACACACTTCATTTAGTCTGCTCTCCATCAAAAGACCGACCAAAAATGAACACAGAACAGAAAAAACCTGTAAGTTAACATTTTTCCTGACTTAATCTGCTTTGTGACAAAGTTGTCTTTCTTAGGGAACTCTGTTTCTTGGAAGCACACACATAGATAGTCATTCAGCCATTTTATAAATCAAACATCTGCATACTCATAACTCATATCATTGGTTGGATACTCAAGTAGGCTCTACTATGGCTGAATTGGTAGAGTGATTGACTGAGTCCTCTCCACTGTACCAGGAAATTTGAATAGGCTGGAAGCTCCTTGTCCACCTAGGGGACCGCACCGTGGCTCTGTGGTTGAGCGTTGGACTATGGAATCCCCTTCACTTTACCCGGAATAGGTTCGATCCACCATACACCGACAATACAAATAACTAAGATTAGTAAGTCGTCATATATGTGAAATACTCTTGAGCACGACATTATCCACCAATCAAACAAACAAACAAACAAACCTTCTCCACCTGGTATATAATGGAAGTATTTCCAGTGGCTGCAGGGGACCTGGAGGCAGTTTTATAATGTTTTTTCTCGGTTTTCCACAATACCCTGACAACACAGTCATCATATAAGTGGAATCCTCTTCAGTTTCAGTATGATGTTAAAGACCTACCAATGACAAAGGAATGCTATAGCAAGTTGATTTATCAATGAGATTGTTTTTTTTTTTATTGGAAAAAGGAAGTGACCCCTAATTTGTTTATTTATTTATTGTTTTGTAATTGAGCGCTTCAGATTTTCAGACATACATATATACTTCTGTTTATTATTATTATGCTATTCTCTATAAGATTCATTTCATTTCCATCCTTTTGTTTTCAGCAAGCCCCCAGTCCCCCCTCCAGTCAGCCAGAAGGTTTAAGACATAGACGTCCAGAAAGCACACCTGTCTCCTCCCCTACTTCCTCGAGTCAGTCACAGCAATATCAGGGGTAGGTGGAATAATAACACTTGTTTACTGACACATTTTTATTTTAATTTGTATGATAATTTCTATTCTATTTCACTCTTTTAAGAGACGCTCCAGTCTTTTCGTCTATGTCGGGGGCTTTATTTGTATTTATTTTTTTTGTTTGGGCATAATGTTCCGGGCATAATTTTCTTGTCTTTACTTAGCACTGGAGGAAGAATTGATTGATTGGTGTTTAACGCCGTGCTCAAGGGTATTTCACTTGTATGACGGTGCTGTATTCCAACATTAGACAGCAACTCTTGACACAACTATAAAATGTGTAGTCACTTTAGTGTTTAATATCACTGTTGGAAATATATATTCCTCCAGAGCTAAGTATGACAGCGTTAATATAATCTGGAAAAATACTGCCCTTGGGTTTCTGTTGATTTGATGCCTGGGAAACTGTGGCTTATGTTATTATAGTCAGCACATACATGTATACTTACTTGTCACATTTGAACATCTTGCCCTCTTTGTGGGTGTGGCAATGCCAGATGAGTCACTTTAGAGTTATCACTGTTGGAAAGATAATGTTCCTCCACTGCTAAGTATGACAGCCTGAATACAATCTGGAAACATTCTGCCCTTAGCCAGAGGGCCTGGATGAAGAATAATTTATCCAACAGAACATAGCCCTTCACATTTTATGACAGTGGGGCTAATCCTGTTAAAGTATACCCCCGTCAAACACCCATGATCACGGTGTTGAACACCAACCAATCTATGTGCTGTTCTTTTCATCATAAATTAAATGTGTTACAAAGGTTTTAAAAAGTTCAAGTTTTGTAAAAAAAATATTGTATGATGTATACCTGCCAGTAGCGTAAGAGTGTCGGGAAGCGTAGGAAAAACCTCTGCCGTCATGTGAGTAGAATGACCTCTCATATGCACAGCTTCAAAGGTCAAACAAACAAATAATTCAGAACAAGTCTTGTGGAAAAGAAAAAAACTGATAATTACATTATTGATTATTGACTGTTTTTCTCCCATTTCAGGTATGACCAGCAGTCAGCAGCTATGTGGAATCAGTATTTATCACAAATGGGACAACACGCCCACATAGGAAATCCCCAGACGCCCTTTATGGGACATCCAGGAGCTGCCCAAATGGCCCACCCGGCTATGGGTTATATGGCCTACAGCCCAGAACAATATCTGTATATGCAACAGATGTACACTCAATATATGCAACAATACATGCAATAGTAAGTATTGAAAATATTATTAGAGTTAATTTGATATAACTATAAGTTATTTAAATTGTCACTTTTTAAAAGGGACTGTAATTCCCTTCCGATGGAAAACTGAATGGTCTATATGGTTCCACAAAGATTGAACTGCTTGAGGGGATCAAAATTTGGGGTTTTCGGCATGAGGCCGAAGGAGACCTGTCAGACCTCTGGGAAAAAATAATACAACACAGGACATTTACAGGATGAAAAACAGGACGCCACGATAAATTTCCTAAACGCTCCCGCCATCCATCACTAAGAACATTTTCAGAGGTAGATAAAGGGCCCAGAGCGTCGGCAAACGAGGACATAATCAAAAAAAAATTTAAATAAACTGTTTTTGACTAACCAGTAGACAAACATCATAGAAGTCATTATTACAAATTGCACCTTTTGAATACATTCAGATAAGGCTAGACAATATTGTATATGTACAAGCTGCTTGTCACTTCGGTGGGTTTTCTTCAGTATTACCACTCTCTCAGCTGTTGTATAAACTACTTGATGTTAGTAGGATATAAAACACCCAGTAATAAATATCATAATTTGGAACAGATTCTGTGCCAGAAGCCAGTAGTTCCACAGATCAGTTGTGAGTAACATAGAATAAGAGAAACTCCGAACAAGGAAGTCTTATGGGATTGTGGGTATAGATATTTTGGCTTTAATTTCCCATCATCAGTCACACGATGGCCTCCTTGTGCAGAGTTTCTCTTATTCTATATTATTCAAAATGATCTGTGGAGGTTCTGGCTTCTGGAAAACTCTCCGAGACACAAATAGTATAACAGGTGTAGTCATTATTGATCTCAGAACTGAGAGATTTTTTCTCAAGTTTTGAGATCATTTATTTAATCAAATAAACCTTGATCCCAAATTTTCTCTTTTTCAGCTATCAACAGACAGCCACAGGTGTCTCCCCTCCAGTCAGTCCCCAGGCAAACCTCCCTCAGCCTCAGAACATTGTCAACCAACCTGTCAATCCAAGAAATCCACAACAACCAGCCAATCAGAACATCCGAATGAACGCTCAGGGCGGGCCTGTTGATGATGACGACGAGGATGAATTCGGACAGCGTGATTGGTTGGATTGGGTGTATACTTTTAGTCGCTTTGGAGTTCTCCTCAGCATTGTGTATTTCTATTCCACGATGAGCCGATTTATTATGGTTTTCCTTTTCTTCCTTGTCGTTTACTTGTAAGTATTTTATGAACATTTAATCTATTTTTTAAATTAATGTTGTTTTTTTCTGTTTACCAGGCTTACATGATTATGAATACTGACATTGAAATGAATTGCTTTTTTTTTGGAATAAGACACCAAGAAACATTAAAATCTTATTTGCTAAAATTTAATCCTGCGAAAAGAAAAAAAGGCTAATTTTGGTACATTTTGTTTTAACAAGCCAAGACATATCAATATTTATAACTTCTGGTTGAATGATATACAATGTTTCAAAGCAGATAACGTATATAAGGGAAGTTTCGGGTCGATTTTTACGAGGTTTCTTCACGGTTTTCCATTATACACCGGCACAGAAAATGAATAATTAATATTAAGTCGTTATATAGGTGAAATAGTCTTGAGTATGACGTTAAACACCAATAAAACAAACAGTCAAAGCAGATAACAATAAATTCACAAGACTTGATTCTGAAAAAAACGTAAAGGCTAACTCAGTATTTCATCATTCATCTGAATGTTGTGGCCTAAGAAATGCTGAATGTTGAGTAAAAATGAAGCTATATATATATTTTTTACTTTTATTATACGCCTTGCGTATTATGTTAAACTCTTCATCGAAATAACATAAATTCAAAGCCTTTGGGTTGAAAACAGTGCTATTATCTTCATTTACCAATGATCCGTCAAAAAGGGAGAGAGGGCAGGTGGCTGAAGGAGGTTTTCTGTGCCCAGGTGCTCTCTGAGCTAGGGGGCTTCGGCTGATTTCTGTGACGTCCAGCATTGAGTCCCGTCTTTGTGATGTCTTGTCTGTTGCCAGTGATGAGATTTTTTTCCTTCACTTATAGGACTGGCACGCCCATACGAGTTAAATAACATTAAGTTTGTTCCGATCAAACAAAAAGTAAAATAAGTGGAAGTTGTGATCCATATATTATGGTTGGTTTAATTCAATAACCATCTTCGAAAAGCGCCTCCCCCTTGTGGACCTCAGGTATATAAGGGAAGTTTTCTGGTGGCTGCGGAGTTAGCGGGGTGCTTTTTACGAGGTTTCTTCCCAGTTTTCCACCATACACCGGCAATGCAAATTAATAATTTATAATAAGTCCTCATATAGGTGGAATTGTCTTGAGTACAACGTTAAACATCAATCAAACAAACAAACAATCGAAAAGCACCTCAAAGATATTTTTTTTGTACAGGTATGATAGAGGATTTTTTAATCTGCGGAGAAGGGGTGCAGCAGATGCCCAGGCGCCAATTGTACCTGAAGCGGCTGCCCCAGAACCTGCGCCGGTGCAACAGGAAGCGGCCACGCCCACTGAGAACGATTCAACAGATACGCCAAACGAAACAACAGAAAATGTAAGAAATCAATGTCCTGCTAATTCTTATTACAAGTATTGGGTTTTTATTGTGAAACATTGTGTTTCAGAAGAGATTTTAAAATGTTAGTGTCCTTTATACAGGCAGTAAATGAGATTGTCCGTTAAATTTTAATCTGTTCTGATGAGGATGGTTTTCTTCACCCATTTGACTTGCATTCTATTTTGTGAGTGAAATAACCTTTAGCACAACAGCGAAAACCAATCAAACAAATAAAAAAAATGAAAAGGAATAAAATAATTCACACCAATCAATTTTTTTTTTCCTTTCTATTTTAGACTGAAAATGAGTCACATTATACTGAAGAAAGTGCTGAGCAAATGGGAGATAACTCTGAGACAGTTGTTCCCGAAGAACCACAGCCTGGAGCTTTGAGAGTATTTTGGTGTTTTATCTCTACATTTTTCACATCATTGATACCACAGCCTCCTCCAGCAGTCAATGCCAACTAAATCCTCATGGGATTTCTTTCTATAAACATTGAGTAGAACCAATTTTGTAAATTCATCCCGTTTTTGTCTCAAGCCAATCTGTACATTTAACTAAAAGTGCTTGAGCGAAATGTGATTTAAGAGTAAGATAGAAAGATCGATTGTGCCTGTGATTTTTTTTAGAATATGCCTGGACTTTACAATGAACAGACTCTTTTAAGGGCCTATTCAACTTATAAATATGTGGACTACGTGAAATCCATTTTGACTTTTGCTGGACGAAAAATGTTCCTCAAAAATTAGAAAATTGTGTGGTGTTAAAAATGTAGGAGTTAAATGTAAGGATTCATATAAACAACCATTTTTGAAATCTGTCCATCCTTTTTACCTGTACCAGTAACTGAATAATTGAAATTTCAATGGTGCTTTTCTTCAACAATTTCTGAGACTTCTAACCAATTTAGAAATGCCTCTACTACCTAAGAACTGCAGCACACAAGCGTTTCTATATTCTCTGAAGTTTTGAGCAGAAATGTGGTAGAATATCTACAATTGCAAATGTGAGCATCGAAGAGCTTTTTTTTTTTTCAACATTGTCCCAAAAACCTATTTTGAGTGGGGTTCCGCTGAAGCCTCCTGGTGCTCTGCTAGCTTACAGGCATCAGGAAGCCAAGTGGTAGTGGTGTCCTGTAAATATATTGTGATGTCTTGTGTATTATCAGCGTCATTTGGGGTGGTTCTATCACTGATTGGGCTGACACGCAATGGGTGAAATAAAGATAAAAATGGCTAAACCGCAAACCCCAATGAACTAAACTTTGTTTTTCTTTTCAAGAATCTGTTTTTATAGCTGAAAGTTACATAACAGTAATAGTACAGTTTTGTTGAAATGTGGTGGAGGCCAGTATTTGCATTGCTTTTCTGGTAGATAGATGTATTATTTTACTGTATCTTACATAAATATAGAAGGAGATCAGCGCCAAAGTTCAGTTTCTTTGCTTTCTTAAATCCGATATTGTGACATAGCATTATGTATTTTGTGACATAGCATTATATATTTATACACTTGGAATTTGGTGTCTATTACCTTCCATACTTTAAATTATTTCTTAATAGCGGATGTTTTGTGTCATGACCATGGAATTCACCCCTGGAAACAGTCAAAATTTTCTCACGAAAAAAAAATTAATAACTTAAAATTACTCTCCAAATTCTACACAAGGCTTCCGGCAATACATTATTTTCAAATTTTCTCCCCAGACATACGATTTCATTGGCACTATGGTTGTATGGTTTTCCAGGGGTAATGGTATTAATTGTTCTACACATTGTTGATCTACATAAGCAAGTTGATATTAGCTATCATGAAAGTCAAGTACAGTGCTTTCAGTATTATTTGACTATTTTTTTATCAAGTAAGTTAAGATTGGTTGGATGAAAGTAACCCAGAGTCCCTAGACTGTGAGGTATATCGAAAAGGAAAATCCTGACTTCTATTGGCATATTTCTGAAAACTATTCTAGCTTAAGTTGATCTTTGTAACCAGTTTGCAGGTGGCTGCTCTTTCACAAAATGTCCTACGTCAAAAAAACATTGTACTATAAAATTACGACATGTTAAACTATAGGTGTTACAATATTGAACGATATTTTATTGTCGTACGTCATTTTGTGAAAGTGGCCCCTGGTGCTCTCTGAGCCACGGAGCATTAGGAAGTTGGCTTGTTTTGGTGTTATGGTTTTCGGCCTTTTTAATGTACTGTGTTGTCTTGCTTGTTGCCAGGTTTTTTCGCCAATTAGGACGGCATGCCACCATATTAGTGACATAACTTTGAGTACGGGCTAGGCAGTCTCCTTTAATGTACACAGAATACATTTTATTCCCCCTGTGGAACTTAAGGATATAAGGGAAGGTTTCCTGTGGCTGCGGAGTTCGCTGGGTGGTTTTAACAAGATTTTTTCACAGTTTTCCATCATACACTGGCAACGCAAAGTCGTCATATAAGTTGAATACTCTTCAGTATGACATTAAACACCAATCAAATGCTAGCATCTCTGTGAGGATAAACTTTAAATATTCACAAAGGCTTTATAAAGTAATACCATTAAAGTATTTTACCCTCTGGCTAAGGGCAGTATATTTGGAGCTAACAGTTATGTTGCCTTTATACTTGGAGGCATTAGAGGAATATTATCTTTTTAAGAGAGGGACTTGGCATTTTAAGTTTGTGTGTCTCTGACTCGTTTTTTTGTAGGAATACATTGTCAGCATTAACATTTAAGTGAAATGCCCTTGAGCATGGCGTTAATAACTAATCAATCAATCATTAAAGAAGTTTAATATTCCAAATGTGAAGTAATTATTTATTTTTAGGAAAGTTGCTTGTTTTCTTTTGAACTTAATAAAATGGGTTAAAGTTACTTTAAAAACTTTAAAAAAAAAAAAATTATTATGTATATAATTTAGTTGACTAACATTATATTTTACATTTACATATTCTCTTTAGTAACAATAGATAATATATACATGTATATGTGTATATCTCCAATCATCAAGCAAAATATAACTATCATTATGGCCAAAGATTGTAAATTTCAAAAATAGGTTTATATATATAAAGTGCATTTACAAAATGTTTATATATATAAAAGTGCATTTTGTAGTAACAACTTCACCACGTTAAACACCAATCAAATAAACAAAGAAATCAATAAAATATTAACAACTTCATGCAGAGATTCCCCCTAGTTACTGTTATTGGTCGATATTTTGTCTAAGAAAATTTGACCAATCAAAAGACAGCTAAGTTGAAAATCCCCTAATTTCAACACTGCAGATCTTATCATGTGATTGCACCTTGAACATGACTATTTAATATTTATTACTGTAAAATACCAGGTTTTTCAAGAGATAACACATGGTTACTTGTGTAACGTCACAAAGAAAGTATTATGAAGTGAAGCAACAACGGTGGCCGTTTTAGTGGCTTTCAGTGGAAAACGAATTATCCAACAAAAAATGTAATAGAATTTTTAGTAACAACGATATGTAGTCTTTAATTTGACAATGACTTTGTTTTTTGGTTTCCTTCCCCTTTAATGCCAACACCGCTTTGATCAACCAGCCCAGGGATAATCAACATTGACTATTAATGAAATATCGAAAATGCACTGTTTGTACATGTACTTACTCTTCTAGCATCGTGTAGCATGGCTAGCCAAAATGTATGCATGTATATGTTATAGCTGAAGTCCATAAGCCTAGTTAATAGAGTTAGATGAGTTAATGGACTTCTACTGTCTGGCATCAAAGTGAAACAGCGGTTAAGAATTAAACCGATAACAAAGAATCATAAACACCTGCTGTTTTTTTGTTTTTGTGATTTTTATGTGCAAGTGACATCGAAACCACTGATTCCAACGAGCACCAGTTGTTGAGCGGAATTAATAACTAATTAGATAAATAACCAAAAAGTCGTCTTTGCTAACCAAGACATTCATATCGCGATACTCTACCATACAAAGTACCTGGGAATAAAACTCTTGGTTAGAAAAGATGCCAAACTTTAAACCCTTTATTTGATCTGTTTTTGTTCTTTAAAGCGCAACATAGAAATTCAAGTTGTACCGAATGTATTTGTTCGTTTTGATGTTTTCTTGTTAATAAAGAGAAGCATGTATATAATTTGTAAATAGTGTACATTGGAATGGACATTCTTAATATTGCTGGACAGTATTCCCTATCTGTCTCGATAATAAACCTGAAAAACGTATGTGGACTTTTGTTATTTTGCTGCCTTCTGAGAGAAATTTAGTCTCTGTTATGGGTTTTGAACGTTTATTTTGCCAATGCTGGCTTCAGCATGGTCACATAAAGATATGCGTCAGCCAATCAAAGTGCCTCATGTAAATAACCACATTTCAACAAAAACAAGGAAATGAATCACAACGCGGTAGAATGGCAATGATCGTAGTACTTCGAGATGATTTGCGCAGGACATTTGAGGACTTCCGGATGTATAATAAGAATAGGATATTTCGAGCTTCCATACATTTTGTCATACTTAGAATTGGAGGGACATTAAATTTCCAGCAGAGCTAATATACGTTTGAAATGACCGCAGATTGTTTAGTGGTTGTGGACAATTTAAACACCAAGCAATGGATGGAAAATGAAATCACGCACAGGTCTAAGAAGTTAATTTACTGTGAAGTCAACATATATTATCGGCGTTCTCTTGAAGATATCTCCGAGTCTGTTCTTACTTTGCCGATTTTTCAAGTATAAATTTAAGAATTAATACACCGTTGGTTGGTGGGGGCATCCTTAGTCCGAGGAACTCAGATGATAGTTTTTGAGTTATTTTCTGTTGGGCAAAAATCAACTTGGGTTTTCGCCGTCAGGCATTGTCAAAATTTCAGAAAAAAACAAAGGTCTGAGCCACTCGGACTAGGGCGTCCTGTGATCATGATATCTATGCTGAACGTTGTCTTTAAACAGTAAATTTGCACACTTCTCACAGTGGTTTTCCGTCGGATTGCTACGCTCCTACGCAGCGGCTGTTGATACAAACATTATTACTACAGACCAGTATACTGTACAGGAATGTTTAATATAGATGTTATGTATCAACAGCCGCTGTGTTGGAGCGTATTGGATTGCGTCCTATTGTCATGATTGTGGAAGTAAAGCAACGTTACCTCCATAGTCCCATATCTTTGGTTTGCTTCACTTCATTCTTCCAAGCCATTGTCTTGTCGGAGTGCTTTTATTCACCCAGTCGGCTGGAATTCATATCAGGAAAGCAGCGGTGAAAAATCGAAATCAAATTGGTTCGGCAGCTTCGATATTAATTTTTAAGTTTGGCAGAGTTTATACTGGATTACGTAGTAGACTAATAACGATACAGAACACTGCATCTTATACTGGATGTATCACGAACAAACAGAAGGGGAAAAAATGGAATCGCTTCGTCCACACATTGGCTTACTTTTGCAAGAAGGACATCACAACAATTTGTTCACTTAAATCGTTTTAACTCGTAACCAGCAAGTAACAAAACAAAAAGTTCACTATTAATTGTTGTATATCATTTGTTGCCATAACTAGTAGGCCTATAGGGCCTACCTATCATAGCAAAGCAAACAAAGACGAGACTTCAACAAGCAAGACAAAAATACACAAAAATGATAGTGTTGAATTTTTATAAATATGTAAAATCACTGGTTAGTTGAAGCCAGCTCTTGGTTGTCTTGACGACCAGTATTTGTTGCTGTTGTTGTTGTTGTTGTTGGAATCGGGATTTCAGCAGTGACATCAAGAAGCTCAACTTGGTGCCAATCATGAAGAGAGATATTGTCCAATGGTAAACGTTGTGCCACTTTATGCATGAGGATCTTTTGTATCAAGGATCTGCATTGGTCGCTGATTACTGGCGTTGAGGGAAAAACTACCGGACTTTGAACTTGCTTCAACAGTCGTCTCAAATCTGAATCATCGAAAGGAAGTCGACCAAAAACCTGTGAAATAGAAATGAGTTCATCTCTGTGAGAATGTATAGAATTTTTCAATAATACATTTTGCTGTTTGTTTGTTGTTGTTTTGTGTTTTTTTTTTTTTTTTTTTTTTTTTCTTCTTTTTTGGAGGGGTCATAACATCAATGGGTTCGTATTATTGAATCTTTAGAAATTTTTTCTTACCTCTATACATATATGTCGTCCAGGTATACATGCATACTCACCATAGTAAAGAGAACAACTCCCATACTCCAGACTTCGCTCATGAACGGATCGTAAGGTATACCTCGCAAAATCTCCGGCGCAGCGTAAGCATAACTTCCGCAAAAGGTCTCACTGAACAAGTCATTGCCCTGCTTTAGTGGGAAAATCTGCTTGGCAAATCCGAAATCTGTTATCTTTACATCATTGTGCCTATCAAGTAAAATGTTTTCACATTTGATATCCCTGTGCGCGACTCCCTTGGAATGAATATAAACGATACCGTTCTGCAGCTGGGTGAACCATTTTCTGGCTAAAAACTCATCTACGAAAACTCGTCCTCGAATAGCGTCCAGAAGGTCACCATTAACTGCGAGTTCCATGACGATGTAAAATCGATTTGTGGTTTCTATGACTTGGTAAAACTTTATCAAGCTTTCGTGCTGGAGTAATTTCAGTATGTCAAGTTCCCTTGGTAAAAACTTGCTCAGATAATCATTAGGGGCCCGGCGTCTCGACACGATTTTAATGGCCACCTCTTCTTTACGTCTGGCGTCAGCAGCCGCTTTGACGCTGGCGTAAGACCCATGTCCCAGTGTTTTACCCACTTTTAAACCCAGTGATTCCAAAACGGCATGGCGATGTTCGCGGCTTCTCTGTTGTTGAGCGCATTCTGCTTCTACTTTTGGTTTGGCTGTTTCCTCTTTTGGGGTTTCGATTTCTGTTGGTTTTGGAGTATTGGCGTTTGTCGGACTAACTAGCTGGCTGGCTCCATCACCTGCGCTCGTCTCTTGTACTGACAATGATGTCGCTTCCTCCATTATGTCTTCTCTAGCAATTCGTCCATTGTAACTTGTTATCTACGGCAGGATAGATGGACTTGGTTTCCAACAGCGATTGTTACTCGTCATTTATAGCAACTGACGTGATGGTTACATTGTGGCGTCATTTACACTTAGCGACGTAATCACTATTGTTACGTTTCTTGGATTGATTATATGCCGCTTATGAAGTGACAGGATTGTTACGCTATTTTGATCGAGTTTATAAACTCATAGGGAGAATTCATTGTTGTGTTTTTTGTTTTTTTTCATTAATTAATTAATATAATGTAAATTGGAGTTTCTATTTCTGTTGGTTTCATTATAATCACATTATATTTATGGTTAATAAATACAGTTTATTAAAAGTAACTTTGGACTGTACGTATGACAACTTCTGGTTTATTTCCGGTTAAACGTTTCGATCTAGATGCTAAAAAGGTTTTCAAGCAATAAGCATCTAAAGCATCTATACCGGGCTTGAACTCGCGCCCTCAGAGGTGAGGAGGGTCTGCGTATATACACTCTAGAAATGTGCGCTCTATAGACATCTCCAATATATGCTTTCATAGTTGTCGAATAGTTAGTTAGCAGCGGAGAAAATGTAGTGTGTGATAAGATTACGCAAATTAAAGAAAGATGAACGTAGCTTGTTGCCTGATACGTTCTGGTATGGTGACTCCCCAAAACCATCTTAACATTAGTTGGTTTCGCTGTTATGGCGTACTGAAGACTGCTCAAACTATTGTCAAAAAACCATTGTTGTACGACGTCACATCATAATGGACATAACGTAACAAAGAAACCATATTGTGACGTGACGTTATACAACGATGGTTTGAAGTTAATACCCTTTTTGTACAATCGGCACCTGTCATCATCATAAAAAGGGACGATCAACTATGATATATGCTATAATTAACATTCACTCATGGGTTAACGGCCAGCGGCCCCTTTCACAAAGTGAACAATGAAGACCGGTGCTGAATGTATTATATACGCCGTCATGGTAACTTATCTTCGTCATCGTGAATGACCTTGTTTTAGCGGCATTTAGAAGCTGGGTACATAACAAAAACATGACGACTGAGATGGATTTCAACTTTTGGGTATAATGTTTCGTTTCGGCCTAGAAGCTAAGAAAACGTTTTTCATTGCTTTTCGTTTTTCATTGTTTTCATTAAATATGCATGTTTCCATTGCTTGAAAACGGTCTCAACATCTAGACCGAAACGTCTCTTACCACAATATACCCAGAATTTGAAAATCCATCTCAGTCGTCTTATCGTAAATGACGTCAGTGGTCACCTTAGGGAAATTTAACCCATACTTGACGAAATACTTTACGATGAAAAACTTCATACGAAGTTTTATTAAACTACCCCCAGTTCTGGTTTTAACATTATTTACGTACACAATTGCATGTCGAACGATTCCTTAAAACCATTCGAGATGGCCCTTTCCTTACTGAATAGAATTCCTTATATTGACATTTTATTAAACATTGTTCACCAAAAGCCCAAATAAAATCGATTCCACTGGACACTGAGATAAGGAACCGTTCGGACGACGTATTTTAATTACAAATGTAACATAATAATCAGAAGAAGCATACATGTGACATTCTACAATAAAATCTGTATCACAACAATTTTGGAACTCTAGACATTTGACTAGCTCGCGTTTCAATAATACGTGTTGGGTGGCCAATAAAAGACACTAAGAATCCAAAAGTGAACACGTGTTAGTTAAATGTTATATTTTCATGGAAAACATGCACTTCTGTAGAAAACACAATGAAAATGATCGAAAAGCCGTATTGAAAGACAGTTTATCTGAACCAATCACAAAATGACACACACAAAAATGAAAACAAGAATGTGGTAAAAAATCTACCTAATTACAGAACATTTTCTGCTCTACATTTCAAAAGAGAGATCACAATAGCATGTCCTTTTCGGTTAAAATAACAATTACAACAAAATACAGAAGAAAAATCCCCAACAACAATGAATTCTACCTATTTTTCAGATAATCTATCAGAGGCATGCTTTATAATGGAACCTTTCCTTCATTTAAGCTGTAATGGTTTTAAAAAACATACAAGAAACCTTCAGAAAATGACACTTAGTGCGACACTCAGTCGAGGCCTATTTCTTCTGTCTTGATCCACATTTATGAAATATATATTATACAGTTTGTGTAATCAATTTTTTTTTTATCAAATGACGGCATTTGGCACATTTGTGAATTTTGGCACATTGAAAACTATCAACTACGCTACCATTGACTCTGTGACATGGAAATAAAGATGTATACGAATGAAGCGAATATAACAAAGGTCCATTGGTTTTCTGTTTCAGGTTAAAATATCGTAATTCTCCGTACATGAAGTTCAGTCTCGGAACTAAGCCCGCAAAACTGATATAATTAACTCTTGCAAGTCTCATGAAAGTTATTTTCAATTATATTTAGTTAAAGCTTAGCTTCGTTTCTAATACATCATTACGAATGTGCCATGGACGTTTAAAATATAAGAAAGAACGAGGGAATGCCTATTTACATTTAAAACGCAACATTATTGGGCCATGAGTTTATTGCAATTGTATATTGTGTGATTTGCTTTAAAAAAAGTACACGATTTGTTTACGATTTTGATGTGAGGGTTACTTTACAAAATTAACACCATCACACAGGAATTCGTATCATGGCGGATGCTCCATTCGGGCGCCACTTTGGGGACAAGGTTTCGAAACCTTTATCGAACATTCGGACAACTCTTTCCTAGGTAGCAATGCACTGTCGGCATTAATGTAAACTGATCTTAAGAAAGGCGTTTAACATCAAACAATTTCCGAATATTAATCTTGAAAATACCAGACATTCTAAAATAGAGAATCAAATCATTCTCCTTCCGTCGAATCTGGGACTCGAAGGTATTGACTGGCCATCTTGTCGTGGGCCTAAGAAAAATTATTGCTGCGAGCAGTTTGCGATCAGGTTAATTTACAGCTGATTCGGTGGTACTTATATGGAAACTCATTGCGGCCATCGAGTTGTCGACGTTATGGAAGCTCATTGCGGCCATCGAGTTGTCGACGTCGGCAACTCGATGGTCACAATGAGCCATAACTGCCTCACTATTTTATACCTTTCTTTCGCCCTGTTACAGACTTCAAATTGAATCAGCCCTGCGACAACTTTCTTTCTAAATAATTTGGTAGGAAAATTTACACGATTAATTCCCCATCGCACTTTTTTGCGTTCCTATTTATTTCGTTATGTTTCGAAGAGATCTATAAAATGGTATAAATACGCCACACACAAAAATCAAAAACAAAAAACGCGGAAACATAATATATGCACGACACATATGCATAATAGACCTGAACTTTCTGTTTTGCGTTCGGGTACAAGCGTCACAAAGTTGAGTCTTCCTGGTTCCTTTGTGAACAAAAAAAATGCTATCACCAAACAAAAACAAAACAACAATATTGCAGAAAGACAAGTGGCACAAGAGTTGAGACCCTATATACAGTGTCTTAAATGGTGGAACAATTAGGGGAAGAATCCACCATATATATTGCACTAATCATGGAGGTGTATATAGACCTCCATGCACTATAACAATATTGCACAAAACAGCAACAACTCTTTACGTTAATACCTAATACTAACTATAATACAAATGTTTCATGTACAAGTCATAAAAACAAATATCGGTCAGAGATTGAGGAGATGATAAGACTAATTTATGAAGCCCAAAGAGGCGTATACAAGTATTTGCCAAGTTTAGTTCTGGAGTAAAAATAGCAACATAACTTTTAGTCCAACAAAAAGAGATACAGTGTTACATGTCAAATATATTGCAGAAAGTTGTAAATAAAACAACTTACAAAGGTCAGTAGTTGCATAAATCAGTTACGAGTACTACAGAATTAGAGAAACTGGCAACAAGGAAGTCATTTTACCCTAGCTTATATATTTCGCTTTTATCATGCCGTTATCAGTTTAAGAACATACACTACTTTGTCGTCATGTTTTTGTTAAACGGGTGATGGCATGATAATACTTTAAACGTAACACGAGACTTTATTAATAACAACTTAGAACTGAGATATTTCCGGTCAACGTTTCAATTTAGATTCAAAGATTGTGTTCAAGCAGTTATATATGTATAAACATGTAATCGTCTGAAGTTGTTCATATATGCTTCTACGGAAATATACCAAAAGTTGGTATCCATCAGCCCCCTTTAATTCAGTATAGTTCCACTAGTTTCGAGTTACATGCATGGAATAAGAAAAATTCTGAACAAGGAATTCATTTTGGTATAGATAACATAGTCGGCTTATATTATGCCTTCATCAGTCACATACTCTATATCAAGCTGTTAATTGCAAAATAAAGCTGAATATAGTATCGAAATAGCTTACTTGTTCGGAGTTTCTGTAATGCCATGAAAACTCTCGTTGCCGTTTGTTTCTCAAATTCTACATTCCTCTAAAACAGGATAATCATATTTTGACCTGATATTGGCATAATAAGCCTATAACCGAAATATACTCTATACCACCATGACATCAATGTTAGAATTATATTATTCTGTACTAAACAGTGTACAAAAGTCAAAACTATGCGGGAGAATCAATCCGGGATACAGCCTTTTAAGGCCACAAAATTTTGTATAGATACTGGCAACGGTAAAAGAGTTATCCGCTTTAGAATACTTGTGTCGTTCGATGCCTTGTTGAGAGACTTTCGTACAGCGCCTCTCGACAGCTCATACAGGCTGAAAGGGCGGGTTATACGTTCACGTAACCACTGCAATGCTGCTAATTGCCCCTTGCCGTGATCAATTCCTGGAAAAGCTAAGCGTAGAAAACTTCTCGAGAACGTCGGGACTCGTTTAGAACACTGGTCTATTTCGTCCATTGTTATTTGGTAACCGGCCGCTACGTACAATTTCACCAGTTGTGGATCACATTTACTAAACATTTCCACCAATAAGCTACGACTGTATTTGCCAGGTTTTTCTATCTTACAGCCATGAATGATCAATAAAATAGCGATATAAGAGTTTTCTAAGTTTACGGCAGCCGATAATGGCGTCCACTGGCCGTCAGTCTGTCCTAATTCAGCGCCATTTTTAATCAGGATTTCTAATATGTATTCCAAGCAGAGATATGTGTTCTTTTGGGCTATTTTGAAATAAAATATAGCTGTAAGAAATGGAGACATACTGTTTTTCGATGTAGCGTTGACGTCAGCACCATGTCGTATCAACTTATTTACGATGCCTTCGTTACCTGTCCGCATGGCTTCGTGAAGCGGCGTGCAGCAATAGATGTTTCTGGCGTTGACGTTGGCACCAGCCTCGCATAACAGTGACACGACGCTTTCTAAGTTAGAGTGTACCGCCCGATGGAGTGGTGACATGCCGTTAGGGCCAGGCGTGTTGACGTCACATCCTGCTCCAATTAGAGCTGCAGCCGTTTGCTGTCTTTTGTGATAACACGCTAACAACAGTGGCGTCTGTTGCTTACTGTCTGTGCAGTTCACATCCCATTTGGAAGCTATTAACGTGCTAACGACATCTGAGTTACCGTATTCCGCTGCCCAGTGCAAGGCAGTCTTCCCGCAATCGTCTACATCGTTTCCATGGTTACCAGATGTAAGAATTTGTCTGACTTTTTGTTCTCGGCCAGATTTCACGGCCTGTATCAGTACGCAATCACTCTCTACACATGGCATTCTCAGGCGGTTGATATGATGTCAGTTAATGCCTGTTTCTCCGGAAATATCCTCTTATTGCGTCTTACAAATTGTGTATACCGCTAAAATAGTTCTTTGTCCTACACATATATTCCAGAAACACTGATATATCCAAATTCACTCGTACCTTGTACAGGTTTTGGGAAACATTATATTCAGAAAGGCCTGAATATGCTATACATCTAATAACACGAAAACAGAAATCAATTAATGATGTAATAATCCAAGATGTAATTTCCACTCCTTGAAGACATCAGTCGCTTGGCCAACTTGGACGACTAAGAACAGGGTAATAAAGGCCAATTAAACAAAAATAACACACACAGGCCGAATAAAAGGGTCAAGAATCTCTCTATCCGTTTAAGTGCATTTCAGAACGAAAAAAAGTACATCCCAACAACAATGGTATTCCTTAGTAATTAAACTACCCGAGCGCGCTAAAAGGTCAGTGGTACAGGTCAGATGTACATTAGCAGGTGTGTTGCCGAGGAATCCACGTGCGGCATCACGCGCAGAGACAACTCTAGCCAATAAAAAGTCGTTATTACACGTTTGGCCGGGCCACACCTAAAATACACCAATTTTTACAAATCGTTGATAAAGTCTCTGTCCTTGTTTACATAGAGCGTAACTCCGTCACACAAACATCCCCAATGTCTCAAACGGGTAACACGTGGCCTACAAACATAACGCTGGTTCGGCACCGCCTGTGTCAGTATGTGTTCATGTGGACAAATAAACAGTCACTCCTGTGTATTTTGCTTGAGTCCACTCTGTCTAGTCTATAAAATAATCATTGATCCTTCGTTTATATCAGGGTATATTAGACACGAATGAATTCAACTGTCTAATAGTCTGTTTTACGTTTTAGACCATGAATAAATTATATAAATTTTCTCCCAAAATCAATTATTGTACAAAGGCAATGAAGTATCGCTGGTGGATTTAGTTCCTTGAATTTCACTCTTTCTCAATTGCAGTATTAGCTTCCGGGCTTTGGCGACCAGTATTTGAATTTCACTATTTATCAATATTACTCTCTGACCATCAGGGAAAAGTTTATGCAAAAATTTTCCATGCATTCTTTCCCTGTCTCATATATAAACTAGCGATTTTCACTCTTTCCTATTATATATTGCCAAGCTTTCCTGGGGAACATTATTTGCCATATCACCAGCAAAATATCACCAGAAAATTGCACTCTTTGGCAATGTAATTGTTCCAATAATTTCAACGGAATTTTCAATGTCCATTCACTCTCCAATCACGCACCTGTCCACAGTTTTTTTTATGAATTTCGCTCTTACCGAAAACGAGTGTTTGAATCTCGGTTACATTTTCTAAAGCTGTATTCCAGAAATGGCTGTACGGGTCTTTACCAGGCCGTATGATACACTTGACACGTGGTTATCGAGCATTTGTGACGCTGTAACGTTATCTATATAGCCACTTGAGTGCATTTCCCCCTTCCCTGATCCAGGGCAACCGGGTTAAGTGGCCCTTGTTTTAAAGTCTTCCTTCGCCAAACTCACTCTGTAAATATACACAGAACACATTGTTATATGACTATAATCACACATAGCAGAACACATAGGATTTTCTAATTATACATTGCCATGTGATTCATAAATAGATGTATATCTTCATTGAATTGTATAGTATAAGCGGAGCCAGACTTCGTTATAACGAAATAAGGACCTGCCGTGGACCATGCAGTTGGTTGATTAGTTTCATTATTGTCGATCTATTTATTTGCTTGGTGTTCAATGTCTTACTCAAGGGTAATTCACTTATATGACGACATGCAGTATATGGTGGGAATAAACCTCGTAAAAACCACACCGCGATCTCCCCAGCTAAAGGAAACGTCCCTTGTATATACGTATGATCGACAGGGTGATTCGAACCTATACATGTACATGTACTTAGCACTACAATTATCTTTCCAACACCAAAAAAACTAAAGTGATTTCACATTTAATGGTTGTGTTAAGAGTTGCTATGTACTGTTGGACTACAGCGCAGTCATATAAGTGCAATACCCTTGAGCACGACGTTAAACACCAATCAATCAATCAATTAATCAGTCGAACCTAAATAGCGGGTACAGTGAAGGGGACTCAGTAGTCCATAGCTCAACCAACTGAGCCACAGGCGGCACCATTTATTAACAAAAAGTTCACTGCACGTTCAGAAATGAAGATATAAGATTTAAGAACAAAAAAATATATATACGCTGTCTATATATTTTTATATAATAAGTCATAATATTCAGGCAAGTCTACAGACATAGACATACCATTTCTGTGGCCTGCCATACAGTATGAACAAACAGGTCAACGCGAATATTTGACCAGGGCTGTGGTATCTTAGACACCATATTATATGCTAGGGCAATTATTGTTGCAGTTTTATTGGCCTTAAGATCGGGGCGATATGTACTTGATAACGCCCAGAACTTTGTCACGTGACATATATAGGTACAATAAAAATGGAATGAACCTCCAAAGGTTATCGAACAAATAAAATTAGTGTAGACTTACATCTGTAATATTTTGTATTTTAGAAAACTAACAAAATGTTTAAAAGCTTTTGTCTTTCTCACATAGTTTCAGTGCGCAATTTTGTTCAAGAATATTGGCCGATTGATTGATTGGTGTTTAATGCTATAAACTTACTTGGATGACGGCATACAGTGTGTTCCAAAAGTATAAGCAGCGACCCAGACACAACCAAAGAATGAAGTCGCTGCAAGTATTAGCTCCGTTTGAAAGATAATGAGCCCCCAGTGCTGAACACGGCAGTATGAATGTAAGCTTAACTGCCCTAAGCCATACAAAGGCCAGTTCGAGAATACAAGATACACAATTGTAACATTATGGACGAATACGTAATAGTTGCCAAATGTAGCATGGCCGATTGGCGTATAGCATATATGTGGTGTTATACAATTACTTGTGTTATATAAGCAGTAATGATTGTAGGTCAATTTTATTTTTTTCAAGGTAATATCACTTACATGAGGGCATGCAAAATTACGAGGCAAGTAAAATGATTTAAAAAAACACCAAACATTCATTTCAACGAATATATGTCAATGAGCGGATATATAGGTCAAACACCCAATCAGTCGATATAACATTGAATCGATGGCTTACTTTTTCAAAAGAGTATATACAGTTTAGTGGGTATAAAATTCCATGTGTTGCCGTGAGTGACTTAGTATTATATATAGTTACAACCAAGGGCTAGTAAAACTGGGTTAACTGACCTATACAAAGGAATACGATTTTTTTAACATATATGTATGAACGCTAACAAAAGCAGTATTTCAGCATATATATATAAAAAACGATTAAAACTTAGTTGTTGATTAACTGACAGATCTTTTCGGAAGATAACCAGCGATTTGTAGACCTTAAATACTATTGAAGTTTTGGTTAAAATATCAATCAAAGAACACATGAATGCATGAATAAATGAATGATCGATTGATTGTTTTTTTGATTGATTGATTAGTTGGTTGGTTGGTTGATTGGCTAGATGGCTGGTTAATTGATTTATTGATTGATTTATTGATTGATTTATTGATTGGTCGAATGGCTGGTTGCACAATTAACAACGAAAATATTAGTGAAAATCTGTTTTTACTGCATTTGTATTTAAATGGTATTCCGGGAGCCCTAGAAATCCATATTATTATTGGTGAATGAAAATCAATACCGCACGTGCTTTATCAATATTTCTACCATCATGATATAGACCGCGCCCAAATATTCAAATAACAGATTGCTAATCGTTTATTTAGACTCACAACGTGTTTTAAAACTGCATCTGTAGCCGCATTTACACGTAAGCGGGTTGTTTTCGCCTCGTTTTCAAAACATAACTGAAACATGCACTTGAAAGCCTATAGATATACTGAAGACATATATATACAGTAAATATTCCAAACGACCAATCCTTTTTGGCTTTCTAACATCACTGTTTTATGCATAAATGCTTTTAACAGACAGCAATCCAATATATAACTAAATATCTATAACCAATAACTATAATTTTACCGAGTTTAGAAATTCATAATTTACTGTATAGTTTCCGTATTGTATGATAACACGGTATAATATGGGGTCAACATACCTCTTATATCTAAACGTGAGCATATCAATATATAAATGCAGACCTGTATATATTTTTGTCAAGGGTATAATCACACTGGCACAGGGATATCGACTAATAAAAGTCGATAAATTATCTCATGTTCTAGATCAATTCTCAGAGACAAGTTTCTAGATAGATCTGAATATCAAGTTGTTCTGGATAACCTAAAGGCCTGTCTATCCCTGTGCCAGTGTGATTACTCTTGACAAATATATACACGAGAAGAGATTTTTCGCTAATTCGATATAATTTCCATCATCACATGGATTGTGCATGCGTATATAAACAGCCTAAATCTTTGAATTGACATACGAGCCTAAATAAAGACGAACAAAGAAACAAAAAAAAAACACAGCCTAAATCTTTGAATTGACATACTAGCTTGGACTTAACCATCCACAATTTCCAATTTATGCCAAAATAACGAAAAACAGCCTAAATATTTGAATTGAAATTACGAGCCTAGACTTAACCACTCGGCGTCTCCAAATAATACAAAATTAGCCACGAAAAAAACCCTTAACAAATTGAATTGTCGTACGAGCCTATACAGACTGTATATCATCCGGAATTTCCAATTAGCAATTAGTACCAAAATAACAATTAACAACAACAAGAAAAAAGGAATAGTTCAAAGCCAGCAGCCTAATCTCATCTCCAATAAAGTCTGCAGATAATGAAATCGGGGCAAAGTCTATGTATCATTTAAAAAATGCGTATACAGAAATGAGACGCAGGAGAATTAATCCGATATCTTTTATCATGACAAACAACAGCTGTGTGATATTGTTATTGAGTTTTTCCTTCAGAAAGCCAAACACAAAATAACGCACAACAGTGAGTTAGTCTCATTCTTCATATATGAACAAGAGAAAAAAAAAGCAATCTGACGCAGACGGACATATTAGATAATATTAAGCTCATCCGCGTATATAGTGCACAGAATAACAGTGTCTTGAAATAACATACAACCCAAGCGAATAGTTTTTTTATGGGTGCATTTGTAGGTCTAAACCTATTGATAATATTAAACATGATTGCAGTAAAATCAGATATATACTATACTAAGATTTAGGTGAATGATGTTATCGGGTTAAAGGTACCATTACACAGACCTTGATACGTGTAGGCCTATATTGAATATCTAGTCCATCTGAACATGACAAATGCTTACCAATATAGAGAGATATCGACAATGTCCAAGTCAGCAGGCGCATTCAGTGTATATAGTGGTAGGCCTATATTATTATTCCATCATGCATTTCATCCTTATATATGCCACCGCTTACGTTGTATTAATACTTGAACGTCTCTCTTACAAAGCTCTTTGTGTATGCAGTCAGTATAGGCTCTGGGACAACATATAACGTCAAGAAATTAGCACTGGACGCTGTAGCTAATAGGTCGGTACCTCAATGTAGGACAAATATCGAACCGATATGACAAATCAGTCTGTATACCCCATGGCAGGCACCCATCTGTGCGGTTAATCATCTCCCCTCGGGGCACAATGGAAGGGGCACAGTCGCACATGGTGCCGTCAATAACAGTCGCGTCGAAAGCAATAGGATGCTACGCGACGTGACAGCTGTATATATATACCCCTACACATTGAAATTTGACAATCATACTGCGCCAGCCTTATAAACAAAACACAAGGTTATAGCTGGCTACTTTCGTTTTCCACGGTTCGATTAAAATTGGTTGACCTGATTTCTGTTCTTGCTTAAGACTACGCCATAGGGAAAAATCGAATATAGCAATGACCTATAGCTTGAGCCCTGCTTAAACATTAAATAGGCCTAAACACAGCGAACAATGAATAACTACATATACATTTGTACGAAGTCCGAGGGAAATGGAATTGTGTATAAAGTGTCAATTTCAAGCCTTGGAAATCTATAAAACTATTCAAATAATCCTCCGTAAAAGCTTAGCTTAGTCAGAGTGAAGCTAAACTGTACAAACAATATCGGAGCGTTCAAAAACAAACCTACAATATCTGGAGAACAGTAGACAAGCTAAGCAGCGATAGATGCTTAACGGGCCCTGGGCCATATATTACTTAGACTCTCACACACTGGTTAATGTAAGACGCAAAAAGTGTCGTAAATTTATATGTTTCTTATTCTGATAATATACTGCTGTACAATAACACAGTGTTATAGCCCGTCAATAAACGCACCCGATCTATTTTTTTGCTATCAGTATATATACATGTAGCATGCATACAATGCGATATCTCACCAATATGGCCCGCTCGAGACATCATCTGCTTGATATAGCCAGTGAATAACGAAGAGGGAAGACTAAAGTTAAAGACCAGATGCGGAAACTGCCAGCCAATGTTTTGCAACTTTATCTTTCTTTATTTATAGCTCAAACGGGACCAGCTAGATTTTCATGTTATCAGCATTGCAACCAGTCGGTGAGCATCCTTATCACCCCCGCGTTGATAATGTGATGACCCATATCCGAAGAACTGGATTATTTCGTCTACGATTTTAAACCAAGAAAAATGTAATCAATCTAGACTAATTATGAATTAAGGTGAGGCTATTTTTGGTTGACCGACTGACCGACTGACTGATTAAATGAATGAATGAATCAACCAACCAACCAACCAATAAATCAACCAACAAGGAATCAGACAAAACAGGAATATTCCTTATCAGATTGAGTATGATAAAAATAGTGAAAATTATTTGAAATTGTTAGATGTAAGGTATCTTAGCCGCATTGAAAAACTGCTACTTTTTAAAAATAAACATTAACAAAGAACTTTTATTGGAAAGGGACTGTCTTACTTCGTACTAAAATCTTTTCTTTTAACTTATGTTATTTATATTTTGTTTTAGCTTATTTTATTTCACTATACAGGGTAAAACTGCTTCACAGCAGAAACATTCTATATTACAAACCAAACGACCCATGGCTGGATTCCTAAAAAGGTTGGCCATGGAAATGAAATCAAATGCATGTCCCGTTACAATTCGGGTTATCACTGGGTGATCAAACCAAGTGCCTTCGTTTAAAAAAGAAGTATAAACAATGGCATGTGTTTAAAGTGTCATACCATGATGCAAGATAGTCGCGGGTTATAAATTAATTGCACGGTAGTGTCTTCTCTTTAATCAAATGGTGTCTTCAGTGTCGTTCTAGCGTTGTTTAGGATGATTCTTTTTACCAATAAGGCGGACGCGCCGTCGGATGATTGAAATAACCTAAAGTGGGCCTACGACGTAAAAATCCAATTCAAACAGAATGCGTTCAACCATCGAAGACGTTACATTTATTACAAGACCCCTTCCTCGCTCCCAACACCCTTCACCACTCCACACTGACCCCGCCATCAAAGTCCGGCCTTCAATTGTTCAAAAGTGTGTTATAAATGGATTGCGTATATATAGCAGACTAATAACGATACCGGTACAGAACTATGCATCTAAACAAAATAGACAAAATCAACAAAATATCTCATCTGATAGTATATCGCGTTGCTCTCCAATACGTGCATGATTGGTCAAGCGCGATGAGGGTTGTCCACTATATACGGGGGTTAAGAGTTCCATCAATGCGTATAGGCTATACATCTACATTTCTTAAAAGGACGTGTGAAAAAAGCCACACTGAATACCAGAGAGATGGACGGATTTACAAAGAAGTGTGAGTTTTGTGAGAATTTTCTGGAATGTAAGGATTAATAACCTACTGGTGCCTGGATTAATTTATTTGTGGACTATTAAGTAGTGTAGTTCAATAATATGCAGCGTATTATGTAAAGCACATATTGGTAGGTGTTTTTTTTTTACTCAAAGCACGTTGACATCTTGATACAGATGACAAATAAATAAAGAAATGTATAAAGAAATGTATGTATGGAGGAATGAATGAATGAATGAATGTGTGAATAAATAAATAAATAAATAAATAAATAAATCAACGAACGAACAAACGAATGAAACAAATAAACAAACAAACAAACAAATAAATAAATATACTGAGATTGGGGAAAGTAATTTTAAAAAAATGTCATAACTTCGTCGACGTCAGTGACTTACAAAACCCAATAGCATTGTTGCTATGCCCGCGAAAAATAAAGATTGAAATTAAATGTGTTAGAGGTAATTATTAACATTCTATTCAGGCAGAAACATTTAACACGCTTTTGTTCTAATTGATCTGCAAGTTACTCGCATTCATCTATCTGTCAATATAAATGTACGAACCGGAAACGCTTTTCAGAAATGTACCAGCCTCACTGCGCTGGTGTCGGTCCGTCCTACTGCTGTCCGTCTGGGATTCTCAACAGGTTGGACGTCGCGGACTATTCACGTAACGACGCAAACAAATTTGACAGCGGTTTCAAAAGGCGTCCACTATCAGGTGATTGTTGATGCTTTTTTTCTCTCTTAACCAGTAACACTGCAACATCCTTGTCGTTAAATTTCATGACATCAATCTCCTGTGTATTTATGATACTTTGAAAATTTATTAAAAATAAGAATTTGTTAAATTGTAATTCTAGCTGCAACAACAACATATGTATGCTTTGTCTCTACGGGGGCCGGTACTGGGTGGAATAAGATAGCCGACTTGTCTTTCTTAGTCTTCAAACAGTCATACAGCAAACGGAATTCGAAACTAAATATTGTTTAATGTAAGATATGGTGAGACCAGTTTCTTCGACTAATTGCCATGAGTGAAGTCATGATAAGCTTATATCATATAGATGCATGATACCCAAGTAAACAGGACCTGGTAATGCTATGCCACCATGGCCTGCTGGGAAAAAATGCGCATATAGCTCTGTTGGAAGCATACTCACAGAATTGTTCGAGTACGGCAGATTGAAACAACGATACTTAAATATACCATGTATACACACCCAAATTTATACTAGATGCTTTCTCCGCCATTCAAACAAGATGTAGCTTTTTATCCTGGCCAGCCAACAGTTCCATTTTAACTTCACCATTTTTGCCTCGATGCAAATCCACTCCCCCACAATACATCCCCCACATTTGAATCGAGGCAAAATAAAACTAAACTGAATAAAAATCACATCAAAAAAAGCTAATACAGTACAAAATGCACAAAAAACAAAGCTGAATAAAACAAACGAAATGTTAAAGAAATAAATTTTCCAAACCTTTTAAGTAAAAGTTTTGTTAAATATATATAGGATTTATCAAAACTTACATTTTTTTTATGAAAACAACTAAGATGGATTGCTACCATTTTGAATCTCGCGTTAGGCTCGTCTAAAAGAACGACAGACACTATACAATAACGGTAATATTTCCTTTAATTGAGCTATTTAATGAAATATTATGTGTTCATATTCAAGAGGGCAAAAATCCTGACGAACAGTAGGTATTTATTTTCTTGTAAGGGTAATATTTTTCTGTTAATATGAATCCTGTTTGTAGGGGCGACAGTTTGCTCAAGCTTATCCACTGTTATGATTGTCACTCAAACTCTTCACCCGGTCAATATAAAAATATTACATCAAAAGCACAAGAAGAAGTCATATATTTTGTTTGACCACTTACTTATCACGGGATGCTGATTTGTTGTGGTGTCCAGTTTTGTTAATGTTCTGTAAATGTTTTGTCCTGTCTTGCATGTTGCCAGCGTCATGTGCAGTGGTTTCCTTCACCAATTGCCAATTGGGCTGGCACACTGTTATATAAGTGAAACAACCTTGAGTACGACATAAAACCCCAATCAAACAAATTTATCACATTTTACCAATAGTAATTAAATTGAATGAGTTGACTGATAACTGTTTAACCACTTGAACTTGACAAGTCGGCTAGGTGAGGACTAGTTAATTCCCCTGGGGATAGTTACATAATACATTTCTCCAGTTTCACTGGTCTCATAGCTAGAATACTCAAATTGCTATGGAAAGTTATGAAATTCAAATTTGTTTCACCCTGATATGATTGTCATTGTGTTTAATACTGAAGATAATCTCGGCATCTTATTTAAGGATATATTAAGTCCAGAAGTCCATTAATAGATTAACTTTGTGTATTGACAAAGATGTAGAACTCTGCACTAGATAGATAGAGAAGTTTGATCAGTCTAACCAACACACCTTACGAGGCTGACGTGCTTACTGGGTTTTTTTGTGGGTGACTGTGCCTATTGCCCTGGCATGTCAGGTGCTTTATGAGCTTAGGGACAATTGTGAATATAGTTAAATGGGCTTCTAAATCTGGTGGCAATGTTGTTAAAAGTGGTTTCCTTCACCTTATGGCCTGGCATGCCGTCGTACGAGCATGATGAGTGCAAATACCTTTAAAAAATACGGCGTAAAACCCCAATCAAACAAACAAGCAAACTGATTATGTCTCAGGTTTAAATTCAAATTTATTTCTACCAAACAGAACTGGATTGTTTTTTTGTTTGTAAGAATACATGGAAGAATATAACGATATTACACACAGAACCTTACCCAGTCTCTGCATGTACTACTACTTGTTGGTATGTACTTGGCTCTGTATCACATTATAACAGACTGTGACATTTGGTTTATTTTCAGAATCATGCTGTAACTGTTATTATTTGGAACAATAGAAGATTGCTCATTAACAATTTAAATAAATTTTATACAAGAAGATGTGAAAGGCAGAAGCTAAAATCATTGTAACAGGGACAAAATGGACAAGTCGTCTGTTGGGTAATTATATATTAGCATTCATTTTTGTTTATTCTGCAAGATATAGCATGGTTCATTGTTATTGTTTGTTATAGTTTAACTTTAATGACCTGTCAGTCGAGCTGATAAATCTAGTATTATACACATGTGGTGGGATTGCAAGCACAGAGGACTTCATATTTGCTCAAAGTTTTGATTTTGTCGTCGTCAGGACTACTGATGAAAGCAAAATAAAGTGCGGAAACGTCACATAAATATGAAATTCTCCATGTTCGGAATTTCATTACTTTTGTAATTTACTACCTTGGTCATGTTGGTTAATGGCCACCCATCTTATTAATACCTATTCATAAGAGGGGTATGAATGTAGAAAATTTTACCAAATCGTAGCAGATGAAACTTGTAACTTACCAGTGTCGCCATTTAGACATGCTATAAGGAGGGAGAGAGGAAGAGACACAAGTCCAACTTATGTTACACTCCGGAGACAGGAGGATGGCGACTGCAACTAAAATTATATACCTGTCATTTCAACAGCTTCTAACTCCGCCCATAAAAATCACAAAAATGCCCAAAAAACTGAAGATTTTTCAGTGTTATTTTAACTTATTTAATATTGTATGGTTTAGAGGTGTTTTTCTTTTTACAGTATGGTAATCACAGGCTACCAGAAGCAATATTTTAATATTTTTAAACTATAAGCCAATAAATGTCTATGAAAGCAAGCCAAAAATTGATATTGGTTGCTGATTTTTACCAAGTTCACTGTTAACAATCTTCAACTTGGGTGATTGATGTTCACATGAGGGTGTCACTCTGACTCTTGTTAAAGCTACTTTCTTGTGGTGTCCTGTAAATGTCTTGTGGTGTCATGTAAATGTCCTGTGGTGTCTTATGTTTTGCCAGGGTCATTTAGGACGGTTTCCGTCTCCTCTTTTACCATCATATGAGTGAAATACTATTTAAATATGTATGGTGTAAAACCCTTATCAAACAACCAGTATATATATCAGTTAGTTTTTGTTGTGCTTGGTAATTTCACTGGCATATATATTTTTATAACGAGTAATCACACTGGCACAGGGATAGCGACTAATTAAAGCCGATAATATATATATATATATTTATAAACAATTTTTATTGAGGATAATAGTTTATAAAGCAAACACTCAGTCAGCACAAGGGTGATCGTCCATGAGGTCCTCAGGACAAGACCAAGAAAATATATACATGTACAACTTAACAACAACAATTCACAAGTTTTTGCGGATTTTTACCATTTCAGGAAAACTTAAGTATAATCGATACTGATTTTCTGTTTTTCATACAAAGTCTTCACTTAAACATTTATACATGTACTTCAAACTGAATATTGCTGGTGGTTGGGTGGGAGCCTCCTGTGACCTGCCCCTGGTGCTCTCTGAGCTAAAGGGCCCAGGAGGCTGTGATGTCCTGTTTTGTTAATGTTATGTAACTGTTTTGTCTTGTATTGCATGTTGCCAGCGTCGTTTACGGTGGTGTTTTTCACCGATTGGACTGGCACACCGTCATATAAGTGTATACCCTCGAGCACAGCATTAAACACCAATCAATCAATCAATCTAAATATCATTTCTCTTCAACTGTACTGAAATATGATATCAATCAAATGTCAATCTTTAATAATAAATTTGCTTTTTTTACATTTCTTTAGCAGTCGCCTCGGTAACCATTTCCTGATGATGGAGAAATTATACGGAAGGGCGTCTAAAAAAGCTTCTCCTGACGATGTGAATCAGCTTCGTTATCTTGCCTCGAAAATTCTCCATCTCCTAGATTCACAAGGTCAGATATATTGAATTTATTCTCGCCATTACTGTGTCATGGTTTGCAGACAGTCTCTCAAATATGTATTGTCCAATTTATCAGAGAGTAACAAAACTGAACATAATAGATATTATTCAGTTTAATAACACTATTTGTACTGCTGGAGGTTGGGCGGGAGCCTCTGGTGCCCTGGTGCTTCCTGAGCTAAAGGGCATCAGGAACCAGATAGGTTTTGATGTCCGGTTTCTCATCCTGTAATGTGTACTGTGGTGTCTTCTGTGTTGCCAGCAGCGTTTAGGGTGGTTTCTTTCACCCATTGGACTGGCTCTCCATCCTATGAGTGAAATAACCTTAAGTAAAGCGTAAAACCCCAAACAAGCAAACAATCTCTTTTATTACCAATGTCGTTTAGGGTGCTTTCTTTCACCCATTGGGCTGGCCACCATCATACGAGTGAAATAACCTTTAGTATTGAGTAAAACCTCAAACGGCGTAAAACAATCTTATTTATAACCAATGTCGTCAAGGGTGGTTTCCTCTATCTATTGGGACGGCACATCATATGAGTGAAATAACCTTCAGTACTGCATAAAAGATCAATCAATCAAATCAAGTAATAAGCGTCTACTGTTTAATTTTATTCATACCGTCAATAAAATATTTTTGTATTCAGATACACCGAACCGGGACTCGATCACTAAGAATGGTGCTCACTTGTCACTGCTTTTAAGCATCATTGAGGTATGTATTTCTTTCAAATCAGTAATGTTAATTTCATTTTAATTATTTGCGTCAGTTTCTAACTTTTCTGGTATTGTTTATTTTTTGTGGCTTTGAATTCTGAAATATGTCTGAAAAATTGCCAGCCTCATCTACATGTATTTACACTATCAAAGAAAAATACACTAGTGTGCTTTTGTTTTTAAATGCTAAATTAAAAGTGGACATCCTAATTTGGCTTTTTGAGCAGAGAGATTGTTCAAAATACAGCTACAGTCATTTTTTAGGAGATAATGATAATATTTCCTTCTTAATTTCACCTAAACCTGACCAAGACATCAATAAAAATTGGGTGTTTGGCTGGACATTACTGTACGCTGACCTTTCCTGAACTGATTTCTGGTCTGTTGTGGTGTCCTATGTTGCCTCCTGAACTTGTCCTGCATTGACACTGTTTGTTTCCCATGAAGTCTGTTGGTTTGATGCTGTACTTAAAGTGGTTTCACTCATTGTACAACATGCCTCTTCAATGGGTGTGAAAAAGAACACCCTAAAAGACACTGACAATTTGCAGGATGAAAAAAAGAAAGCACAAAAATGTGGCTTCTTGATGCCCCTCAATAGCTAGTGCGCCAGGGCACTGGAAGATCCAGCTCAACCGGCCACTCCTTAGAAGTCAAGGGTGGTTTTTACTTTTAGCTGGCCGACAGTCATGCAAGTGAAATAGCGTAAAGAAGGGCCTAATTTCTAATCTATCCCTGTAAATTTTGTGTGTTTGAAAAAACTGATAGACCAGTCTTTCATATAATGCTTTGTTTCTGATATAACTTTCAAATGTTTTTATTTTCAGTCCTATAATGACCCAACCATGTCTCTGACAATACTGCAAATACTTCTAGAGTTGGTTGGCAAGACTCGTAAGTATTCGGCTCTTCATAAAATAAAAGTATTAATTATTCATATTTAGCAGGTGGTTGGGAAAGAGCCCCCTGTGCCCTGGTGCTCTCTGAGCTAAGGGGTATAAGAAAGAAGATTTGTTGTATCCTGTATTTCGTCCTGTAAATGTCTGGTATTACATTTGTTTCTATTTTCAAGTTGCATAAAGATGCCCTTCATTTCCTCAAGAAAGAGGTGACTTCATTCTGCACACCAACAGGCATTACTTTTTGCATCATAGTTGATTTATTTTATAGATTTTGCCTCGATTTAAATATTATAGTACACAACGACCGTAGAATTTGATCATGGTGTTTCTTCACACATTGCTACTGTTGGAATACAGCACCATCATATAAGTGAAATACCCTGGAGTTTGACGATAAACACGAATCAACCAATCTTCATTTGCCATCATATTGGAGAATTAACCTTAAAGTATGACAGAACCCAATCAAATTAATCTGGACAATAAAGTTATGTTTTTATTTGAGTTATTGATGTAGGTTTATCATTCTATTAATGAAAACTAGCTGAAATCATTTGTTCAGGAAAGTATAGACACAATTGAGAACAAATAACTGTTCATGAGAAATGCCAAAACTAAATCAACTTTGTAATGCCCCGTTAATCAAAGAGCACCAGGGCACAGAAAATTACAATCCATTTGTGAAGCGATGGGAGTAAACAAGACATTACTTAAATTCTATGTGATGCTGCAGTACTTTTCTATGTATAGCTAGTGGATTACCTTTCTATGTATATCTGGACTACTTTTCTGTTTATAGCTGAAGGGTTCGATCCAGGGTCCCTCAAGGTCCTTGAAAAGGGCCCTTTAAAGAATCAAGTGAATGATCTTATTTAACCACAAATGTTCTTTTTTGTTTTAAATCAAATGATTTCAAACAATTCATTTTGTCTAAACTTTTAACCAGTACTTTCCTGACTGCATGATCTTTATGTAGCTTGTTTTAATGCCATATGTTTCGCCAGATATGCAGAATTAGATGGGTTCACAGTCTTGATTCTAAACATTATTACCAATTTAAAGAATAAAATAACAAAAAAAAAAACAATTTGTTTGGTCAAATCATGCAGGACTTAAAAAACCTAGATCCAGCCATGAGCTGAACTACTTTTCTGTACATAGGTGAACTATTTTTCTGTGCATAGCTAAACTACTTTTCTGTGGATAGCTAAACTACTTTTCTGTACATAGCTGAACTACTTTTCTGTACAAAGCTGAACTACTTCTCTGTACATAGCTGAACTACTTTTCTGTACAAAGCTGAACTACTTTCTGTGCATAGCTAAACTACTTTCTGTGCATAGTTGAACTACTTTTCTGTGCATAGTTGAACTACTTTTCTGTACATAGCTGAACTACTTTTCTGTGCATAGCTGAACTACTTTCTGTGCATAGCTGAACTACTTTCTGTGCATAGCTGAACTACTTTTCTGTACATAGCTGAACTACTTTTCTGTGCATAGCTGAACTACTTTTCTGTGCATAGCTGAACTACTTTTCTGTACATAGCTGAACTACTTTTCTGTACATAGCTAAACTACTTTTCTATGCATAGCTGGAAAAGACGTGTATCATTTGTTGACTTATATTATTTTCAGAATCTGGAAAACGAATATCTCGGCTGGTATCCCAGAATGCTACTAACATCCTGTTTCAGTTGTTAGCCCGTGAAGCAAAGGAGACAACCCCTAATGAAGATATACTGTTAGCGGGCCACCAACTGCTTGGTAAACTTGGTGCAAGAGGTAAGAAGAAAGTCTCATGTTCATTCCATCAAGTTTTGGACAGACAATTTTTACAAAACTTGTAGTTATCTTTCTATCTATTTTTATTTTTACATTTTTTTGACGAAAGAGAAACAAGTCTGGGGATATTATTAAGTATTTCTAAAAAAAATATTTTGACAAAACTAAACAAAGTAATTTGTTTGGAGTTGAGTTGAAATTATTATTTATAACTGAATCTTCTTTTGTGATTTCAGAGAGGAAGTTTGGTTTAAAAGCCAGATTAAATCAGGGATTGACCGTCACCATGGGCATGCTTAAAAACAACTGCAGTAATTTTCGTGTTTTGAATTCCATCATACCGGTTCTCAAGCTATACTCTGTCAATGGTAAGTCTTCGGCAGAGATCAAGAAGCTTTATTACGACCATACTTTACGACTACTATCATGCATCTGTAATACAGGCGCCACCGTCATTAAAGTGAATGGTCAGCCCCAAAAAATAAAATGAATAAATATTAATTGACATTGATTATACAACATTTTTACGTTTTCTCACTAAACAATAAGAATTGTTTTCTCTTAACTGTTATATTTCCAATGATTTATATTTGATACATTTTCAAGTGTGAATACGTTATTGATTATATTACAATTTCACTGTTTCTCTTAACAGTTGTTTTCTCTTATCTTTTTATAATTCCATTGATGAATATTTGATATATTTTCAGGTGTGAATGCCTCTTACCTGGGTAAACAGAATGTGATCCCTTACCTGTTTAAAACGGCCTCAAGCTGTGGGAAGAAGCACACTAACCTATTGAAACAGGCTCTAAATACACTCGTCAACCTTACCAAATCCAGTGAGTTACATCTTAATACACTCGTCAACCTTACCAAATCCAGTGAGTTACATCTAAATACACTCGTCAACCTTACCAAATCTAGTGAGTTACATCTAAATACACTCCTCAACCTTACCAAATCCAGTGAGTTACATCTAAATACACTCGTCAACCTTACCAAATCCAGTGAGTTACATCTAAATACACTCCTCAACCTTACCAAATCCAGTGAGTTACATCTAAAT
>JAVFBZ010143300.1:0-20894 GCA_032466195.1 Katharina tunicata | reverse complement strand
TTTGGTCAAGGATGATCTTCTGAAACATTCCAGTAACAATGTGCAACCCTACAAAACTGTTTGAGTTAACATATGTGAACAAAATTGTAAGTATCATTTTTGAATTTCATTTTGCGTTTCTTTTTTTGAAGAGTGTAGTTATGATTATACTAACACATTCCTTCCTCCAGTTTAACTCCTCCGATCTACGACAAGCAAATGATATTATAGGAGGTAAGATCATTTACTAAACCGTATGTAGATAATCTAGTAGCAACACAAATGAATTATGCCTCAATTCAGGTTAACCCGCACATTGGATTGTATTGACCCGGACGCTGTTACACAATGACAAGTGGAAATCCGGAGATATCTTTAAAAGTGTCCAGTAAATGAACTCAGAATGATATCGACTGGACATTAAAGCCCTCTATAAGTCATACTGATCAACTTAATCTACCGTCTACCACCATCCATAAAGGCATAAGCAACAGAATATAAAATAAATCAAAACAAGAAATGCTTTCAGAAAATACACGCTTGTTATAATAAGTGACATTAAATCTGACATGTTTTACATGTATCAAAACATTGTACCACGCAGCCGCGAATCAAACGATGACATCTGATAGCATTGAAACTAAAAACGATGCACACAACACACTTTAACATCAAATAATGTTACTTTTATACATTTTTTATCTTTCAAATAAATATATATGATATTTTACATTTTGCTTAGCTTTACCCTGGCGCTAACATTTTAGTCGGGAAAAGAGGAAATACAGGAAAGGATTGATCGCGCTAGAAGAATACACGATCTCAAATGCCAAGGTAAAATACGGAAAAATCTCAAAAAGGTCTATTTTATACATGTAAATTGCAACATACATTGACCCCATGGGTATCCAAGCCAATACATAAGTTATAATTATAGCTGCAATAGTTTTGAATGAAACAGTTCGTCTAGCTTCCATGACAGTATTTCCACAAATTGAAGAGTGTTTGCGTAAACTTGCACATTTTGCAATATGAAATGCGACAAGTACTATTAAAGGTATCAAAATAAAGGCACACAAAGCTGGAACATAAATGTCTGCATATTTTGAACTTACAAGACAAACGTTTAAACTGTCATTCCTCAAACTAGAAAGTTGTTCGTGTTTTATCAATAATAAATTTGTAGATCCCATCACCATGGAAACTAGCCAAATAACCAAACAAATAACCACCGTGTTCTTGAATACCACGTGCACTCTACTGAACAGTGGGTGTACGAGTATCAAGTATCGAAACACGGAAAATGTGGCTATCAGAAAAACCCCCGTGGCGTAGGTAGTAGCTGATATGAAGTAAAATAATTTACACATTAAATCGTTCCAGAAGTTAGCCATTGTTATGAACATCTCTACGCACCCAGAAATTAGCGTTATCAAATCTGCAATAGAAATGTTCAACAAGATAATATACGTTGGTGAATTCCGTAAAACTTTGCGTCGCAATATTAAAATCATAAGAATAATGTTAGCGATGATGCCTGCGACAAACATTATCAAAAACATTGCTGATGTCACAGTTTCCCAGATTTGTTTTGCCATTTTGATAACCTGGCTGGATTAGCAGTCAAGGGTATTTGCGGAATGGTTATACAAGTAAATGTGTATTGATGTTATATCACGTTTCAGTTTCTGTTTTAGTCATCGTTAGCTTGGCAATGTTTCAGGAGTGTAATTAAACGATTGTCAATCAAAGTATACGATAATTGTAAAATCACACAATATACTCTATTTTTATCCCGAAATACCAATTCAATACTCAAATATGTTACCTGCATGACCAGATATATGTGTAATATTTTCCACGCCTGACTCAAGGTACAGCTCCATAAGTTCAAAAATAAATTATTCTGTCCGTGTTACTAAAGAACTGCAACTACTTCATGTGAATATACTTTGAGATAGACTTGTTAACACACTGTGACTAAATTGAACTTATGACAACTATCCCGGCTTGTACTAGCCTTCTTCTTTATACTTCTTTATACATGTTTTTGGAGGATATTACCAAATGTTATCCTCCGGATTTACTTTCCCAATGCTGATTAACCGAAAGATGGTTCTTGTACACATTTTTCTTGATAAACACTGATTCTGTAGGTGTTAATAAAATGTACAAATCTAGAATTGAGACAATCCAGTGGCCCTCAAAACATTTTCTCTTTGACGTCTGTATAATTTACGATCTTAATCCAAGCAATGCACAAACAAGTGGAAATCCGTAGAAATACATGTTAGTAAATCTCCGTTGAGGAGTGGTCAACAGCGCACATTTCTAGAGTGTACGCTCGAGATCCACAGATCCCCCTCATCCCTGAGTCCTTGAGTTCAAGCACTGGCTCGGACGGTGTGTGGTTTATTCTGCCAGCTACCAGTGAAAGGTTGTGCGTTTTCTGGGTTCTACCTAGTTTTCCTCCCACAGTAAAGCTGGCTAATGATTTGTAATGGGGACATATAGTCCTGTTGATCTAACATCGAAAAATAAACAATAAACAAATCCGCCCCAATGTGAATAAACAAAGCTGGGTATCTAAGCCAAACTATTTAGCAACAATGATAAAGTGAATAGATATAAATATAGCGATAATAGTTAAAAGCTGTAAGTAGGCCATTAGCGCAAATTGATCAATGATTTCAAAGGTTACAATGCAAAATACAGACACAGAACATCTGCCTGATTCAGTAAATTTTTGAACGGTTGTTTAGTTCTGGTTCGAGGCATACATTTAGCATTGCTTATAGTTTTTTCGTTTATCTCTAGTATGTTTGCTGAATTAATGTGCATTAAAATATCGTTTCGGTGGCTAATTAGTGGATATTTTTGACATCAGTAGAAAAGAACGTGAGTTTCTCTTGTTAGCGTTAGCTTTTTAATAATGCCACGACTTAGAGTGGTCTGGATGGTAATGATATGAGCTTAACACAAAACAGACCACTCCGAAAGAATTAACTATATAGCTCACACTCTTCAGCTACACTAATATACTGAAAATATGTAAATATAGGCATGACATGTAATGCTTGATTCCCGACAGAAGGCCACTCTGGTGGCGGTGCGCAAGCCGAATACGTGAAGAACACCACCATCAACAATGGCAACAGACAAGGTCTCCATGGACGAAGAACTATTTAAACACATTTCAGTACCAACCAATTTGATCGTGTATGACTTCTAATCCTACAATGTTTCTTGAATCTAAAATAACTGGAACTTTTCCTGTGACAATATGCTAATAAACTCTTGATATATCCCGGTTCCTAACAAATTTACTCAGTCGTGTTGAAAAGCATAGAATGCTCAGTACAACAACGGGAGAAAAGCAAGTCTCTGTAAGTTCTGAAGTTTGATTATGGCTGAAGGCTAAAGGTGAAATCCATTTTACTTCAATTAATGAATGGATTCAGAATATGCAGGTTTTTATCGTATGTGTGTAACAATTGGAACCTCCTGAGAAAACATGCCACGATTTAATGTATACAAAACAAAATCACATGTTTATTTACCATTGGCTTAATTCTTTCTCTGATTGCCTGTGTAATAATATCACTTTATGGCTTAATGTCGCCATAAGAAAAGGTAAACATATTCTTTATAGCCTATAAAGTGGAATTATTTGAGAATAGATCTTACAGATAATGTGTATACATTTTTCATTGATAGAGATTGTGGTTTGTTGATAAGTCCACTTTGGGAACGCCTGCCATTTATATCGTCTACTTTTACTTTATGGCATAGCTTTAACAATTTGTACTTTCATGAGTAGTGGAAATAACTTGTTTTCAGGAAGAAAGAGTGGTCAGTCGACTCTCTACCATCGGCAGTTAATCCAAGACTCAGACTAACTGTGTTCATAATTTTTTTTACAAGGTTTCCTTCTACCAAACTTTTGGGGAAAGCCGTCCAAAATCGTCAATTATAGGGAAATCCTTTGTATCGATGTTCATCATCTGTCAAAATAATACACTGGCAATAAATTATTGCAATAAAAGTGTGTTGTGAATTATTTGATAGTGTTTTGATAGATTTGATAGACGTGAGACTTAATGGACTGTGGTGAGCATGGATATATCAGCTGAAGCCGGTTCTGCTGGAAACGCAAGTAAATACAGTGAATTACAGTTGAAAACTGATCAAATATATATGGATGAATACAGTTTTGTGGTTTTAAGGTACTGTTTCATATGTTTACTGCTTGTCAGTGTCTTGTGCAATCTAGATTTTTACGGTTTTAAGAAGAAAGAGTCTTACACCCTACTCTTCTTATAGTGGAGTTAAGCAACACAGTTTTCATTCTGGTAAAAAATGAAATTATAACTGAAACATCTTGCAAGATAAAAAGTCAAATTCACCTTCTCGTGTTTTCGCAGCTCCGTTATTTAACGCTAACTAGACAAATTTGAGGTAGAGTAAACGTGACGGTGAAGAAAACAATTTTCGAATGTTTAGTAATATGGCTAACCAACTCTCTCACGGGTCTGTCTTCCATGCTATTGTCGAGTTGACGGGATTTTAACACTTACACAAATTAAACAATTAGGATGTGTTCATTTCACCGGAATAAGGCGACTTATACGACTGCCGTTATTTTGTTGATGAATCTGGCAATCATAGGACTAATGGCTGGCTTGCATGTCTTGAAAGCAATTAATTTACATCATCGAGGCAATGATCTAAACTTACAATTAAACCAAAGCCATCAGAAAATGTTAAGTAAAACTGTGGCCGCCATCGTAGTCACTTTTGCCATAACGTGCACCGCACCCCTTATCTTGTTATACTTTGTTTACTACATTTTTCCAAAAAAGCGATTCTACCTAGAGCATTTTACATAGTGCTTTGGCCGGTGGCAGAATGCGTGCTATTAAGCAACATTGTGACCAACCCTATGTTGTATTTCCTTTTCTCCCCAAAAACTGCTGTGATTAGAGAATACACCAATCAGTATAATATAGCTTGTGTGTGAAGAAACTCGTTTATGAACAAAACAGCAGCGATTTTGTTGTAATAAAAGTACACTAAATGTAATGTGGATGTTATACTTTATTCGCTTTTCTACGGGGTTGATGATTTAAGTACTAAACGTATGCGGTGGACAAAAAATGTGTTCTGTACTAAAACGGTAAGTAGTTCATCTTGGGAATGGCAATAATCGTGATATCTTGGCAAACTGGACCAGTTATCACACAAGTTTTATCTTACTTAAAGTATCGAATGACATATTCTTGGTTTTGATAACAGTCAATTATTTCCATTTTCCAGTAGTATTTAAAAACAAAGGGTATACATCTGTTAAAGCATCTTTTAGAGGCATTTTGATCTATGCTCAAGGAATAGAATATTGCACTTATTTATTCAAGTAACCATTTATTGTTCTTCATTTTCAAGCATATAGAAGTTATAATACTTATAATAACATAGTATTTTGTGGATGCAGGTGGTTGGGAGCCTCCTGTGCCCTGGTGCTCTCTGGGTAAGGGCATCAGAAAGCTAATTTGTTGTACTGCCCTGTATTTTGTACAGTAAATGTCTCTGCTGTTGGCCGCATTTAGGCTTTTTACCTCCACCAGGTGTGATATCACGCCGTCATATGAGTGAAATAACCTTTAGTATTAGTAAAACTCCACTCAATCAATCGTTTCCAAGCAATGCAGAATTTTAATTACACGAACTTGAAAACAGTTTAAGCCTGTTGACCGAAATGCTGCGCCGGAAATTTAACAGAAGATGCTATCCATAATATCCTATGTTATTTCAGGGATTTATTTTCTGTATGTAAATATGTTAGACATTGTCTTGATATGAATCAATCATAATGTTTTATTATGATTGCTGCTGTTACGCAAACAATAAACTTTTGATTGAAATAAACACAATGTCGTGTTCCCATTTTATTTGATCCTTTACTTTAAATCCCTATTTCGATAATGAGAGCAGCGCTAACCAAGAAGCCGTTAATGTGATGGACATCCCCAGTGAGTATACGTTTACGTATAAATCGAGTAATCACTCATAAGCGGAATACTCCAAGACAACAAAGCCAACTTTATTTTTAGTGATAAATGGTTTCATTCTGAATATTATGAACAAAAGTCATTCAGACAGAAAATTATTTCAGACGTTAGCCATTGGCATTATCAGCATAATACAGCGTTACCAAATCTGCAATGGAAATGTTAAAGAAGAGATATATCAATATATGTTAAAAATATCAAGTTTAGTACAGGTCGTTCTTATCCTACCCAACATATTTATGATTATATTAACACATTCTTTCCTCTAGTTTTATTCCTCTGATATACGCCAAGCAGAAGAAATTATAGGAGGTAAGAACATTTACTAAACCGGTATGTAGACAATGTAGTATGCCATAATTCAGGTTAACCCGCACATTGGATTGTATTGACCCGAACGCTGTTACACAATGACAAGTGGAAATCGGAGAATATCTTGAAACGGGTCTAGTAAATGAACTCAGATTGATCGCGACTGTACCTTAAAGCCCGCCATAATTCATACTGATCAAATAAATATACCGCCTACCATCAGCCATAAAGGCAAACATAACAGAATAAAAAAAAAAGCAAAAAAAACCAACAATACATTCTTGTAGAAAACTCAAGCTAATAGTAAGTGAGTGTATAAAGAGTACCCAGCAGTTTGGAAAAAGGGTACACTGGGAGTGTGGAGTTATAGCCATATTAAGAATATTTTAGTATGGTTGACAAATAATCAAGTACATTTCCATTAAAATCTCCAAAACAAAAAATGGAATTACACTAAATTGACTGAATGTACATATGTGCAATAATATTTTGGAAAATACACTGCAAAATCCATAAAGGTAATGAGAAACAAACCATTTGTCTTCTTTCAGTGTCATCTAGAAATTGGATAAACATAAGATGAAAGGAGACTTGTATGCATAACAGCTTCTTAATTTATTTTATGCACGTATTTATATCATTTCAGAGATCGTTTTCAAGTGTATTTAAAACACGACACAATCTTGAAAACGATAACTGAAATGAGATAGAAACGTTGTGCTTAATTAAATTAAGAAGTTGTTATCCTTATACAAGTCTCATTTCATCTTAAACAATTTGTCATGACTACACCACCATACAATGCAGTGTTTAATTAAGCGCTGACGAGAAGAATTTCAAGACACTAGGAACATATTGGAAACAGCTTTCAGCGGTCTATCTTCTCATAATCACTTAATTTGAATAAGTTACACTTTGATGGAGACTTTGAATTATTGCTTTTTTGTTTATAGCAAACCGGGAAGGAACCTCGTAAAATACTTACATTTTCCATATCAATACCAAATAGTTCACCAAAAAACATTTTGAAAGTCAAAAAATACATACGTCTAGACTGACAAGGGGCGCTAAATTTGGGAGGATACTATTAGTTACTGAGGTTTTTCAAAGAGTGTACGGATTTTTGTGGCCATATTGAATACGTACACCCTGAGTCGCAGGCGAAGTGGTGTACGTGCTTTAAAACGGTCATAAAAATCCGTTAACCCTGCGAAAAACGTCAATGAAGAATTTATTATCCGTCAAGCCTCCATGTCGGAGTTTATTTTAAAATAAACTCGTGACAAATGTGTCCTCGCCAGTGTATCGTCTCGGCCAGGGTTAACTCCCGTTACCGCTAAAGCCACCATGACAACGCTGTCAGATTCCAGGGATATCGAAAAAAGTCAATGACGTTGCACAAAACAAGTTTGTGAAAACTGATGTTTCCGGTATTTTACCATCATTTAAATGTATGTGTAGAAATTATGTTTTAAACTATGTCATTGCCAACTTATTGTCGAGTTTAACAGTCAGTTTAATAAACCAAGAAAACAAAATTTGAAGCGAAGGCCGCCATGTTTGTTTTTTATTACCTGTGAGTTGAAAATTCTTCCAGGGTGTACGGGTTTTTGTCCACTGGCAAATTAACCAATCAAAATTGAAGGAATTTGGTTGAGGAATAATAATGGATTTTGTCTATGCAAGTGTGTTGAACACACAGCTTTTAACCACTCAACATCTTGTTTAATTGGCAAAGGTCTTCATTTTAAAACACGACTTCTGAATTATACATTTAGATATCCCCAGATATATATAACTAGAGATTTCGTTTATTAAATTAAAGATATCTTTATTAAATCTTTGATACATTTTATTGAATGTTGTTATATCATGCAATTATATGCAATCCAGAGAGATACCTCTTATTCAAGTACAGATACAGTTGTGTAGATGATATTCATTAAGATATATTTCTAATCCAATATGATATATTGCTAGACCAATTATACATGTATATATCTCTACTCTATTTTTGTTTATCTAACACAGCAAGACACGTCACAAATCATTATAGAACAATATCCTATGAAAATATACAGTACAATATTATATGAAAATGTACATTTTCAATAGCTTTGTTCTTTTTCTTTAATGGCCATAAAAAGTTGCAAAACAGTACTTTATCTAATTAAGAACCGTAAAGCTACACCTAGTGATAAATCATGCACCGCAAACCACATCTGTACCTTGAGAAAAGATGACCGTGCCGTGGTTCTGTGGCTTAATAATGTGCCGGCTGATCCTCCTTTGAAGCATAGAATAGGTTAAATCCTGACTGAACCACCTAGGTATATATCAGGGGAGTTTTGTGTGGATACGAAGATTGAGGATTTTTGTTGTTGTGGTTACGAGGTCGTATTTCTAGTCCTTCGAAAAATAAACTTTACCTTTTGACATAAATACCAACACTACAATGATTAACAGTAACCAAAACTAAATCAAACATTAAATCATTGTTGGAAACACACGATATTTATCAGAAATTACCTCAAAAATAGTGTACATGTATCGAAGATTTTTGTCTCAAACGATGTCATCTGATAGCAGTGAAACTAGTCGATGTACACACATAAAAGTTTAACATAAAATGAAGGTGGGTATATATTTTTTATCGATTGCTTTTTGATTGTCTTTCAAACTTTCATCTGTCAAATGTTAAAATCAATATATATTAAATGGTATATTCAGAAAGCTTTTGTCCTTAAACTAACATTTTATTCGAGAAAGCAAGAAATACATAAATGGATTAATTGCGCTAGAAGTATACACAATCTCAAATGCTACAGTAAAATACGGAAAGTTCTCTACAGGGTCTATTTTATAAATGTAAAGTGCAATATACATTGATCCCATTGGTATCCAAGCCAATATATAAGTTATAATAATAGCTGCAATAGTCTTGGAAGAAACGGTTCGTTTCACTTCCATTATAGTATTTCCACTAATTGTGTTTTTACGTAAACTCGCCCATTTTGCCATATGAAAAATGACCATTACTACTAAAGGTATGACAATAAATGTACACAAAGCTGTAACATACATGTTTGCATATTTTGAATGCACAAGACAAACGTTCAAAGTATCATTGGTCATATTATAAAGTTGTTCATGTTTTATCACTATGAAACTCGTAGATCCTATCACCATGGAAACTAGCCAAATGATCAAACAAATTATTACCGTGTTCTTGAATACTATGTGAACTCTCCCGAACAGTGGGTGTACAAGGAGCAAGTATCGAAAAACGGAGAATGTAGCCAGCATACAAACACCTGTGACAGAAGTGGCAGCAGAAATGAAGTAAAATAATTTACACAGAAAGTCGTTCCAGATGTTAAACATTGGTATTATCAGCTCTAAACATCCACAAATCAGTGTAACCAAATCCGCAATGGAAACATTCAACAAGAGGATATACGTTGGGGAATTCCGTAGCATTTTGCTCCGCAATATTAAAAGTATAAGATAAATGTTAGCAATGATACCAGCGACAAAAATTACAAAAAATATTATTTCTGTTACCGATTCCCAGATTTCTTTTTGCATTTTGATAACCTGTTTGGAATAACGGATAAGTATGAGCCACTTAACTTATTTGTCATTCCTGTAGATGAAATGGATCCACAAATAATACGTTTCACTTTCGTATTTAGTCGACACTTTCCAAGCTTTTGATCACTATGGTAATTTAAACTAAATCCACGCGAGTCGGGTTGCAAAAATCACACTCGAGAAGTATCTTTGAACGACATTTTCATCACAAAATTCAAATCCAATACTCAAACACATTACCTGCATGACCAGATATATGTGTAATATTTTCCAGGTCTGGCTCAAGGTACAGATCAATAAGCTTGAATACATTATTCTGTCAGTGTTACTAAAGGCTCGTAGCTACGTACTTTGATAAACACGTTGAGATTGAATTTTCACACATTTTCACACGTCTGTGACAAAATATCAAAATAAGTACAGGCCTCTATTTTCATACTTAGCATGTTTTGACGATATTACCACATGGCTTCTTTCGGTTTTACCTTTCCAACGCTGCATAATCCAACGAGGCCTGTCATTGTCTTGATTAACAAAAGCGAAGCAGATGACGCTCTTAGTGGCTAAAATATTTGCAAGTCTAGAGTTGAGACAATCCAGTGGCGCACAAAAGCACAAGACATTTTATATTCCATCCCTACCAGAACTCAGAGTTCATGGCAAAAAAGCAAATAGTAATCGGTGGATATCCGTATATAAACCAACTCAGAGTGATTGAATCAAGATATCTAAGCATTTATAACTCACACTCTAACGGAATAAATATAGCTATATGTTTAGAGATAAAATATATTGACTAGTTATGTTTGTTTCTGCTACAGTAGGCCATTTACTAAATTTTGTCAATGATTACACAGATTACAATGTAAAGCACACACACACACATATATTGTTCTGGACCACTTCAGTACATTTGGAGCGATTTGTCGGTTACGGATCGAGTCACACCGTATGCATTTTCTATTTTATCCCTTATCTCTTCTAACTCCAAAGTGTTTGATGAATTGGTGTGTACCAGATACATTGCAAAGTACTTTCTATTTTGGTAGCTCTTGATTTGCGATCAGATATGACAGCTCCTGTTCTTCTGGTTAAGTCAATATTTTTGACATCTATCGAAAATAGCTTCAATTGTTCATGCTAGCGATAGCTAACAATATACGCCAAAACATCAACATACTCGTTGCCACGGACCCACAAGTTTATTTCGTGTTGAAAAACAGCGTTGGCTTTAGTGTCTCCTCAACAAACCATCAATAACCGAGAAACCACTCTCTTTGTATGTTATAGTCAGATTATGGCTTAATATCATGTTTAAGCTGAAATCCTTTTAGCTTTACTAACTGGATGCAGGTTATATGCCATATGTATTTAGCACTTCAAACCTAGTGAACAAACACTCCACATTTGGATAAATGCTGGCTAACATAAGTTATTGAGATTGTACTTAATTCGCCCTGTGATATCATGCGCATTAACATCACTGTACGGCTTAATATCGCCATTAGCAAAGGTAAACATAATATCGACGCACTTTAATAGAAAATATAGAATAAAAGCTTTTTTCTATAAAGAAAACGTTAACAGTGAATAGTAATACCAATAGGTTTTATATTTTCAATTAATAACAGTTGTGATTTCTCCAGAAGTCTACTTTCGGACCTTCACTTATTTACATCGTCTACTCTAGTATTATATTATAGCTTACGTTTTGCGGTGATAAATGATTATGTATCTGCGGGAGAGGCGAGGGGAAGCACCGTTGTTTACCAACGACAATTGCCGCAATTGTAACACAACCTCCAGTTAAACTTTAACAAATATAATGTGTAACGAAAGTGATATGTGAAATTGTGGCCAGCGTGGTTCGGAACATTCGATATAATTCAAACGTACGGAGATTTATTGGATTATAGTGAGCATGGATATATCACTCGAAGCCGGTTCTGTTGATAACGCAAGTAACTGCAGCGAATTACAATTAAAAACTGATCAAATACATTTGGATGAATATCGTATTGTGGTTTTAAGGTACTGTTTCATATCTTTACTGCTGATTGGTGTCTTGTGCAATCTAGTTTTTATTTTTACGGTTTTAAGAGGACAGAGTCTGCGGGCGTCACCAACTTACATCCTACTATTCAGCTTAGCTGTAGCTGATCTTTTACTTTCGAAAGTGGAGTTAAGCAACACAGTTTTCATTCTGGTAAAAAATCGAATGATAACTGAAACTAATTTTTTTCTTTTTCTTTCATTCTTCTAAACATGTAACATAAATGTACCAAAACCTATGGAGACTGGTCAGTTAAAGGAAATGTTATTTATATATGAATACGGTTGACAATGACATCAATGAGGCAAATTCACTCTCTAACTCTAATATTTTTACAAACTTACCATTTTTCTCTAACGAAGACAATACAGTCAACTCTCAATCAGTGGAAACTTTACTTTCTGATAACGACACAACATTTGACTTAATAGATAATCTAGTATTTAATCCCTTAGACCTCAACTATAGAGAACATAATAGCAAAACACCCACAGACGACAATGAAGAAGAATTAACATTTTGGAATGAAATTAGCTCACATGAAAGCAAGTACTATTCCATCCCACAATTCACTGACAATGTTCACTCGTTAGAGTGTGAAAACCCCTTATCATTTATTCACCTAAATGCCCGTAGTCTGGGCAAGCACTATGACGAGATAATTGGTTTCATCCATAACTTACAACTTAATTTTACTGTAATTGCTATTTCTGAAAGTTGGTTGAAAACATCAACTGAGAACCGTACTGGTGATGATCTAGCTATTTGTGTAGCTGACGATGTTGATAATGTTCAAGTAAAACAAGATCTAACGTTTATTGACGACGACGGTGAGCTCGAGTCACTCTTTTTAGAGTTTCAGGTTTCTGGTAATAAGTATATAGCTGGAGCAATTTATCGCCCACCCGGCAAAGATGTGGTTAATTTCAACAAACGTCTACAGTCTCTGCTGGAACATAGAGATATCCAGAGGAATAATTCAATTATTCTAGGTGACTTTAATATAGCTCTTTTTAAAACTGACAGCCATGGACCCTCTAAAGACTTCTTGGAACTTTTTAAATCTCAACACGTTTTCCCTCAAATAACTAAACCAACTCACGTCACTCCTCGAACATCCGCTTTAATATACAATGCATTCATTAACTTTCACGAGTCAACTCTCCTCTCAGGCATTCTCTTAACTGATATCACAGACCACTTCCCAATATTCCATATACTTAAAACAAATATTACTCCTAAAGCAGAACCAGAAACCCTAACATACAGCCAAATAACGACAGAAAACAAAGAAATATTTATTAACAAAATTAACAGCACTAACTGGAATGAATTAACAAATACCGAAGACACGGAATTAGCATACGAACGTTTCACAGATACGTTTAACACAATTTATAATGAGTGTTTCCCACTAAAATCACTCCCTTAAAAATTAAAATCAGTACGCAAACCATGGATTACATATGGAATTCTCAATTCAATACACAATTTTAAAAAAATCGTTTATACAGATTATATCTTAAATCAAAAGACTCCAACACACGCCAAACCTATCGAGCATATAGGAATAAATTTAACCATTCGCTTCGTACATCAAGAAAAAGTTATTTCGATAATAAATTTAATGAGATTAATAATAACATTAAAAATACATGGAAAGTAATAAACGAATTCACAAACAGATCTACCAAACCAAAACTTCCATATTCAATAAGAGTACAAGGTAACTTGGAAACTGATCCACAAAGAATATCTAGCGAATTTAACAACTATTTCAGTTCTGTAGCACAGAATCTCGACGAACAAATCCCCAAAACTGACATGTCCTCGAATGACTTTCTAGGTGACCTTAACCCTCATATGTTTAGTTTCTCCCATGTTACTAAATAAGATGTAAAGGAAACAATATTGAGCTGTAAGTCAACTGCTTCTGGTATGGATGATATTAAAATGTCTATCGTTAAATTAGTAGCAGATTCAATAGCTTTCCATCTTTCCTCTATAATTAACTCATCATTTAAATCTGGTATAGTCGCTGGTAAATTAAAAGAAGCCAAAGTTACACCCATTTTTAAATCTGGCGACAATACGGAAGTGTCAAATTATAGACCGATCTCTGTCCTCCCCTGTTTCAGTAAAGTCCTAGAAAAATAGCAACCAACATGATAAACAATTTTCTCGAAGCACACAATATTCTTTCACCTAATCAATTTGGTTTCAGATCACAGCATTCTACTGTGCTTGCAGCCACCACTCTACATGACAAACTTATCTCCGCTAAAGAATCACAATTATTTAGTATAATAACCTTCTTAGACCTCTCAAAAGCCTTCGACACAGTCTATCATGAAATTCTTTACTCAAAACTGGATAACTATGGCTTCAGAAACTCGTCCTATGAATGGTTCAAAAGTTATCTTAGAAACAGATCACAATACGTTAATCATAACAATCATATTTCATCATCATCGCCTGTAACATGTGGAGTTCCACAAGGTTCCATTCTTGGACCCACACTTTTCATATTATACACCAATGATATAAACAACGTCTCAACTCTAATAAATACTATTCTTTTTGCCGACGATACTAGAATAACCTCCGCTGCTAAAGATCGAAATGACGCCTTAGCTATAATGACTCTTGAATTGAAAAAACTACATTCATGGTTCTCTTGTAACAGACTTTTCCTCAATTTTAATAAAACAAAATCCATGATCATTAAACCAAACGCTTATTATCCTTCACTTAACATAGAACCTCTTCGTATAAATGACACTGAGATAGAAAGAGTTACTCAGTTCAAATTTCTCGGATTATACTTAAATGAAAAACTCAACTGGAAAACACATATTAACCACATAAGCAAAACAATCGCCCGAAATATTGGCGTTATGAACCATATTAAATTCCACTTAAATAAAAAATCTCTTTTCCTGCTATACTTTTCGTTAATACTCCCGTATCTGACGTATTGCAACATTTTATGGGGTCATAGCTACATAACCCATCTTCAATACGTGTGAAGTTGGTCCGCAGTTCGCAGTTCGTTATTCAAAGGGGACCAGTCATTATTTTTATAGACATATACATATTATAGGGTATAAGCAACAAATAACGAGAGAACTGTTTTTAAACTGCATATTTACACATTTGGGGACACTGTGCATCTTATGACGCCATAATATGTAATTTTTATTCATGAAAGGAGGATTATTACTGTATTTTTGTTTTTTGAGACGTTTTTGGGGATAAAACAAGTTGTATTAGGATGTAGGACTATTACTTCCAATTGTGAATAATAAACTGAGGACTACGAACCGCGGTCTGTAACTAATACTGGTCCCTGCTGTTAATGATGTTAGAATATTGGAATGGACATGTATAACTTTGAATAACGAACTGCGGAACACGAACAGCGAACTGCGGGTAGCAACACTTATATTGGTCCCTACTGTTAATAATGTTATAATATTGGAGTGGGCATGTATAGTATTGTGAATAACGAACTGCAGACTACGAACTGCGGACTACGAACCACGGTCTGTAACTAATACTAGTCACTGCTGTTATATTATTGGAGTAAGCATGTAATACTGTGAATAACGAACTGCGGACTACGAACCGCGGACGGCGAACTGCAGGCTGAAACTTATACTGGTATCTTCTGTTAATGATGTTATGATATTTGAGCGGGCATGTATAACTGTGAATAACGAACTGCGCACTACAAACCACGATCAGTTACTAATACTGGTCCCTGTTGTTAATGATGTTATGATATTGAAGTGGGCATGTAGTACTGTGAATAACGAACTGCGGACTGCGTTCTGCACCCTGTAAACTGTGAACTGTGGGCTGCCAGATGTGGACTGCGATCTACGAACTGTGGTCTACTTATAATGTTGTTTACCATCTATCTCACCATCTTATCAACTATGTTACTTGCCTGTTCTACTGTTAATAGCGGACTGGAAAATTGCGAACTGCAACTAATGCTGGTTACTGTTGTTAATTATCTCATAATGTAATACTGCGAGATTGGGCATGTAATACTGTGACTATCTACTGCGGACAGTATTCCCCCCTACGAACTGCGGACTACCAAATGTAACTGTGGACTGCGGATTGGACGAACTGCGGATTGCGAACTGTGGACTACTACCAATGCTGGTTACAGCCACTGATGACGTTATTTATGGTTGTTTCCTCCACCGGTCGGACGAACACGCCGTCATATGAGTGAACTATCCTTAAGTACGGGGTAAAAACCCCGGCAATCGAATAAAAGATCTGGGGACTGCAAACTGCCGGCCACTACAAATGCTGGTTACTGCTACTAATGACACCATTATCATTAACCTGCAGTGGGCGTTAAATACTTCGAAAGCGAATAAATAGTAAGCTGCCTACTGCAAACTACGAACAGATAACTGTTATTTACTATATCATAATCGTGGACGTTTCTTTAATGTCTGCTTAATTCTGACTGTGGACTTCGGACGAATACGAACTGTCGATTGTAAATTTCGAACTGTGGACTACTAATTGTTTATTGTTTATTTCCAAATGTTAGACCAACATGACTATCACTTCCAATTCCAGACCCCTACTGGCGGAAAAGTGGGTACATCTCAGAAAAACCCACGACCTTCCGCTGGTAGACCAACCAACATACAATCCGAGTAGTAAAAATACTCTAATGTTATTATTCAGGCTTTTCCATATTGGCCCTGTGACATGGTCAATTTGGAGAAACCTGATTGAATTTTTATTTACATGTATTTAATAACTTTAATTGTCCGGACAAAACGGTCTAAATAGAAACAGAGCCAATATTGATAAACTATGCCAATAACAATTTAAATACGACCAATATGACACTTAAATAATAATGCTGGTCACGGCTACTTGTGACGTCAATAACAGATTGGTCGCTTTCTGGGGGTGCTGTACAATATTGTGAATAGCGAAGTGTGGGCTACAAATTGCGAACTACGGAGTACGAACTAGTTACTTTAACGTCATTATTATGTATGTTTATAAGTGGTCTGGTCACACGCATATATAACAAATTTTGTCAAGAGTAATCACACTGGTACAGGGATATCGACTACTTAAAACCGATATATCATGTCATGTTCTAGTTAAGTTCTCAGAGACAAGTTTCCGGATAGGTCTTAATCTCCAGTTATTGTAGATAACTTCTAAGTATCTGGAGAAAAGGTAACAAGAGTTTATTTAATTATATGATTGGTGCTTACGTCGTACCCAAGGGCATTTCACTTATATGACAATTTTGCGTTGCCGGTGTATGGTGGAAAACTGGAAAGAAACCTTAGAACTCGGCAGCCAAGTGAAAACTTTCATTATATAACTAAGCTCAACATGGGAGTCGAACCTATTCCGGGTACATTGAAGGGGCAACACACTACATGAATAAAACATATATTGTATAAACACAGGGAAAGAACAAATTGTGGCCAGCCGGAAAACTGACTGAACTACAGAGGCTCTATATTTTCTTCACATATATATATAAAATATATCGGTTAGAGCGCAGGCCCTGCTAGTCAGAGACCCGAGTTCGAATCCTTTTTCTAAATTTATACAAATATATGCATATAAATATTTCTGTATATATATGTAAATATATATATAGAGAGAAAGAAGATTTTGCTTGTCTCAACCTGGATTCGAACTCGGGTCTCTGACTTTCGAGGCCATCGCTCTGAACAGTTTTATAGTTTTTCCCGAAATAAATCCCAGTTTGCTTTCTCATAGTTCCAAATTAACCGCTGATATTTTTTATTTTTGCTAACATTTGAAGATAATTTAATGTAAGTAGGGCAGTGGTCGCTACAAAAATAAGGTAGAATACCAGGGTTTGTTATTTGAATATTTTTAGTGTTGGGGTCTAGTAAAGTACAGGAGGACGGTCTGGTGGGCTTAGCAATAATCTGATTGAGACCAAAGCAGGTTATAATGTATCGCAGATGGAAATTTGATTGGTCAAAACACTTTTCCTTTATGTCACCAACAATTAAGATTTGTTTATCCCTGTTTTTATCTATACCAGTTTCTATATTATTAGCTATATCTCTCCACGTGTCTACAGTAGTATTAGGAGGACGGTAGATTACACACATCATAATGTTAATTATGATAATGGACGTGGTAATGCACGTAATGCTAACAAATATTGTAACCCTTACCAAAGATCTAATCGTAACGGCATCCCTCCTTGACTGTGGTCTCTCCTTCGTCCCATCCCCCAAGAAATACTCTATTATGAATCTTGAAATACGGAGATTTTAAGATTCAGAAATACGGTTATATATTCGGTTATCGTGATACTTTGGCTAGAGCAAATAGATACAGAAGCTGTAATTGGCAGAAAAAACGGTTTACAAAAAAAAATGGTTATTCACCGCCAATCACTGACCTCTAGATTACTGCTAGTATTGCAAAACTTAGTACAGATTTGACAGGTTGTCAATACTAAAAACAAACATAATCTCATCATTGAAGAAAGACAGTATATCTTTAAGCTTCGTCAAAATCGGGATATCGTTATTAAACCAGCTGTTAAAGGGTCTACTACTGTTACAATGGCACGAAAAGATTACATAAATGAGGCAGAGCGCCAGTTGAGTAATCTTGACCATTATAAAACACTAAATAATCCTATTTGGCCGGAAGACAGGGTGAATTTCAACGAAATAACACTGTTCAGTTTAAACTTTTTTTTTTTCTTCTAAATAATCAATATAATTGGAGACAAGTTCAATACAACTTATGAACCCCTCTTCCTATCAGCAATATAAACTTTTACACGAAAACAGGCATATTGGAATATTATAGAATTTAGAACAAAACTTATTATGAATAACATAAATAATTAGTTGAGTTTACCATTATCACGTTTGATGAATTACATCCTGTGACAGTTTTGAGAATGGTGTACAAAGTGATTTGTTTATCGAAAATATAATATATTATAACGTTTTATAGAGTGATTACAACCACAAGCATTAAGTGCGACAAGTAAAAGGTGCGATGAGCTATACAAAAATAAGAAATATTCTATAAAATTATCTGACGAAATCTTCCACTGCCTTTTACGAAGTTTTTAACTGATTTATTTTCAAGTTTGGACAGAGATCAACTCCCCCATAGCAAGAGATCAATGGTTAGAGGCTTATTTATGGTGTCAACCAATATAGCTCTACAACCAGTGAAAAGTCTTCATTCTAGAAGATAATGATATACATTCTCAATTGGGGCCACACAAGAACACAAGGGATTTTCAACCAAATTGACTCTGTGCAGATGTGCATTCAGCTTACTAAATTCATGTCGTAGTTTCACATGTGTAATATTTAGAGGTATTTGACCATGTGCGAAATACGATGGTGCAGTATACAGAACAGTTCCATAGACGATATTATTCTTTAAGGAAGACATAGAGTCACTATTCCTAACTAATTCGTCTAAATGATTCCATAAGCGAACAGAAGGTGGAAAAATGAATTTCTCATTGTGTTAAGTCGGAATGGGATAGAACTATAGTCATCCACATGTCTTAAATTGTAAGTATTTTTGTCTCTAACCCTAACTGGGATCAGATTCATTATATAAGCAGGAGCTAAATGATTGTCAATCTTATACAGAAGAGTCACTTTTGCTATTATGTTAAGTTCGCAAAGTGGATGCCAACCTGTTTTAAAGTATAAAGCCCTACATATGCACATATTATGGTTATAATCAATAAGTTGGTACGTGCCCAGGCAGAAACCCTGCTTGTAGATGATAGAATAAATTGTTGCTTACCATGTTATTATACAAATTTTTAAAAACTAATCATTCCATAATTTAACTAATATAGCTTAAAAGGGCAACTGGGCGAAAATTAGATGGGTCATGGGATTTTCCTTTTGTATAGATAGGAATAACGTGTGACATTTTCCACTCTAAAGGAAATTCAGAATGACTCAATGACATATTAAAAACTATAGCCAGTGGTCGTGCAACCGAACAAGCTATATTTTTAAGCATTCTATGACTTATAGTGTCATACCCTACTGCTTTATTACTTGGTAAAGACTTAATTTTAAAATAAATGTCTTCAGGATTTATTTCAAAACATAACATAGAATTCGAAAACGGTGTACCCACGGGCAATACTTGTGAAATGAACCATATTGCTAAACTGTTGAGTTTAGTAATAATCTGACAAAGGAACTCTTAAACACCAACTGTTTTTTTTTTTTATATATGTGAAATGAATCATTCCATACCAGCAGTTTAGTAATAATCTGTCAAAGGAACTCTTCAACATCAGCAGTTTAGCAATAATCTGTGAAATGAACCTTTCATCATCAACAGTTTAGTAATAATCTGTGGACTTAACCTTTCATCATCAGCAGTTTAGTAATAATCTGTTAAATGAAGCTTTCCACACTAACAGTTTTTAGATATATGTGAAATGAACCTTTCCATACCAGCAGTTTAGTAATATCGTAAAGTTTTGGCTTTATTGTTGACATCAGCCGTTACATACACAAATAATCATGTCTTTAGAGGATCAAAACATCATCACTACTAGGCAAGTTGATTAGCCAGATAAGGTTCAAGGAACCCATATAAAAAAAACACTGAGGACTTTCTGAATAAGTTATCTGAAATTCAGGTTCTTAAAGACGTCATATTAGTGAACCTTGAGATAAAATTTATGTACACCAATATCGATATTGAGGCTGGCCTTCAGTCTGTTGAAAATGCTTTCCATATGTATCCCGATTCACTCCATCCCTCTACTGAGGTACTGAAACTGTTGAAACTCAGTTTGAAATGTAATGATTTCGAATTCAATGGTCGAATAT
>JAVFBZ010143289.1:0-20897 GCA_032466195.1 Katharina tunicata | reverse complement strand
ATTCAACGTGAACGCAGGGTCTGTTTACATATATCACTACGCGAAAGGGAAGCCCTGTCAACGTAATCACGTGACGTAGTTCTGCACTCGTTTCACCTTTGAGTGTTTTCTGCCATACAAGTCAGTGGGAATCCCCTGTAAACAAAACATTGAAAATAGTCCCGGTTCAGAGGATGTAGATATAGATAAATATCCTATGGCTCTGTATCCTGCGAGTCTGCGCTATATGTATATGATAAACGATAATATACTGATTCCACTCAAATTGTTGGTTAATAGCAGTATTTCATTCTGTGGAATTTTCAAGATTCGCCAGCCCCTCCATTTTTTTGTTTAAAAATTCCATAGGGATGTTTACTTTTCTAGTAGGACGAATGTTGCGTATATATATATGTCCAGAATTCTCTCGGATTTTCAGTTTAATTCTAACCTCCCCGAAACCTGGCTATCATGGTTTCGTTTACACTTGTTTAACACCTTATCAAATTGTCTATCCGCATCGTTGTACTCGTTTTTCAATATCTCTTTAATTTGTTTGTGACCTTTTAATGCATGGTTTTCCAAAGCTGTGTTAATTGTTGACTCCAATACGGCTTTGCATGATTTCTAAAAAAATATACGGATTACCTTATTGGCTCTGCCTAATGGAATTAAGTATTTATCCATTTCTTTTACTATTATATCAGGTATAAGTCCCATAAATACTATCAACAGTGGCCTGTGTATACATTGCTGCTTCTATCACATTGATGAAGAGAAGCATTCTGTTTCTAAGAGAAGTCGAAGACATTAAGTCTTCAGGAAGGTACTTAGTTGTCACTATTGTCATTTATCAAGACGGAAAGTCAAAACCACATTCTATCTGCTGTCTACTGTCATGTTGTGAGTCCTCATGCAGGCCTCTCACGACTGCCGTAGCCTCGGGCTCGATTTCTGCCCTGTACTCTTTCACGAGAAATGCGCGTTTCATATGAAGTGTGTGTGTGGATTGAGTTTTGCAGTTGTGTAACTTGACTTTGAATAGCTAGTAAGTCAATCACTGGGGCCTCACTGCCGTTTGTTTTCTCACCTCACAGTCTGCACTATATTCTCAAGCAAAAAAGACTTTCCTCTAACCCCTCTAGCCTAGCCTGTAAACTCCCTAGTTCTAAAGCAAAAGTCTTTAATACTTACCAAGCAGATGATTTTTTTTTATATAATGTACTAATATTTTAAGTAATATTTATGTTGGTAAAACATTTTAAATTGACTAAAAACCGCCTATATCGAGTAGATAATATTTTTAGTTAGGTGGAAATTAAGAGAGAGAGAATATTAATGAAAAAAAAATATTGTATCACTAATGAGCCACCATAGGTAATGTCTAATACTTTTAATCTGTAGACAGCAAATGCAGATATGGAGTCAATCCTGTTTTTTGTAGTCTTGGTTTGGGACTTAGGGTTAGTTATTCATTTGATACAGTATTTTTTTTTTAAGTTTTTAAATCATCGACACTCAAATATATGCGATTGAGACTGTTGACGTCATTGTGACAGGGCCAATAAGTGGCCGACTGACCTTTTCTTTCTATCCGCATATGTAGGCTACTTTTCTGCTTACGGTTATGTCAGACGTGTCATGCGGGGCCCTGCGAAACGAAAGGCGAGATTGTCATTATGGAAGTTTCCGTGTTAGCGACATTCTCGACCTTGGCGGGGCCGAGAATATCGCCAATTTCTTTGTAATTTTCGTCCTTGGCGTGGCCAAGAATATCGCCAAATCCTTTTTCATTCTCATTTTCATTCTCGCCGGGGCGCCAATTTCGCAAATGGCGGGAAAGTATTGCAATGGGGGTCGAGAATATCGCAAAACCACGGAAATCTGAACTTTCTCGCCCCCGCCAAAGATGCCTGTGAATGCTGAGAATCGCACTCTCAACGGGGCTGAGAAAGTCACAATTATCGAAATTAACAAATGGAATCTCAACTTTCTCGCTTAAGGCGAGATCGTCGCTAAAGTAGGAAAATCTTGACCTTCTCGTCTTTCTCGACCCCTGGCACCAAGGTCGCGATGCGAGCATTACGAGTTTGTGAAAAAACAAATTTCGCCTTTATTGTCTGGCGACCTTTGCGGGGACAAGAAGGTTGAGATTGTAGTGGTTTGGCGATATTTTCGCACCGCAAAGGCGAAACTATGTATGGCCGCAATCAGTCACCCTATTTGAAAACACATGTTTGTTTTATCCGTATCTTACCCCCAATGTCCTTGAATAAGACGCTACGCACCAAGCACTCAAAATATTGAAAGCCTGGCAGTAAAGGTATTGCATTCCGTTAAACTCCTTTAACTTTGGTCAAGATGACTGTTTTGTCCCAGTTTTCTGAGATGTCTGTAAATGGGCCTTTGAAGGTTGGTGTCGCTCAAATGGAGAGTTGTGGTGGAATTCTAAAATGAACCTTCAATTAGGTTAAATATAAAAATCTAACACATAAACACTTTTTGTTCATTATTCCAGATTTATTTCATACAGTACGATAGTAATACCAATAATTCGACACCACGATATAAGTACATTGACAATAATGTAATTCCGCATATCAGTTTTGTGTAACATAGAATAAGAGAAACCCGGAGCACGGAAGTCATGTTGGTATAGAAAATACATGTTGGCTTTATTATGTCGTCATCAGTTATCATCAGTATTATTATATAACTATTATGCCATCATCAGATGATGGTGTATTAAAGTCAATGTATATTATAAATACCAAGTCATCAACATGATTTCCTTGTTAGGAGTATGTATTATTCTGTGTTAAACATAGTACTTAAAGTCATATATCAGATGGCCCTAACATGCACATCATCCTATTAACAATTAGATATTCAACCACCTTAAATAGTACATAAATATTAATCTAGGCATTAATCTAGGCATCACAACATAAATAGAACATTCAAATGTACAAAATTCAATTCTGTTTATCCTCAATTTGATCGGCTTTTTGATTTTGATTTCTGAGTTGACGGTACTGGAGAAAACATAAGTCGAACGCGTTCTCGTATGGACTGAATTCTAAAGATGTAAATCAAAGGATCAATAACAGTGTTGCCGAGATAGATTATTAAGACAATTTGGTTAAAGTAATAATTTAGATTCGGCGTTAAACCTGGCGGCCGGAATGCGTAGTATATGTTTCCAGGGATGTACATAATAACGTAAGTTATATGGATCAAAAAGAAAGTTATCGCTAATGAAACTTGACGTCGACGTACGTTTTGGCTTTCATTCTTCTCGCCAAGCGTTTCACGGTGGACTCGACGGTGGTAGGCTATGAGACAAAGAACACCGCAATAAATAACCAAGATGAAGAACACACAAGCCAGTATTACGAACGGCAAGACTGCCGTTGAGTAAAATGTGTATTTGTATGCATCTTGGCATATGATTATAAAGGGTTTTCCTGGCTTGAGTTTCACAAGAGCGGCTGGCAGCGACAGTGACAGTACTGCAACCACAATGATTGCACAAATTGTAACTTTTGCGCATTTACTGTATCTCATAGAATGATATTTTAAAGGATTCAACATCGAATAAAATCGATCACAAGCAACAGCCATAGACGTGAATATCTGATAAAAGGCTGCGATATACCCAAAAACAGTGTAGGCAATACTTACACATCTGATGGCGATACCCGCCTGTGAGTTTTGCAAAATACCGGTCGCAGCAAAAATAGCACGTACGGCTACGCTAATGGACACTAAAATATCTCCAAGTATTGCATTCTTCAGCAAAAATTTCACTTTCATTTTATCGTCCCCTAGCTGTTTAAGGGCCACCAGGACAACAACGTTGCAGACCCAACAAGCAATCACTAGGAGTAGCGCCAGGGCAACCAGAAAGTAACCTATGGCGTCCATGACATATTCCACCTCGGCCTCTTCTCCAAAACCAGTCACATTAAAAACAGAGTCGTTTTTCTCCACTAGGTCGTCACTGGACAAGATTGCCTTCCACGCTGAGTCGTTGGTCGCCAATTCTGGTTCCTTTTCACAGTTCCAGTCCGATTGGTTGGAGACCAGTGCCTCGCCTCCAGAGGCCGTCCAGCTCGTCATCGACATATTTGTTCTTGATGCCAGTGTTCCTGATCCACCTTAAGCGTCCAATAGTTTCTCTTAACACTCACTTGAACCACTTAAGTAGCACTCGTGACAGCCTAGTTGGTCTCTAGTCTCCTACAGGACAAGAAAAAAATCAAAGATACGATTTAACAAGGATATGAAACCATTTTTCTGCTTCACGCGAAACACCCAGGATCTATATTTCGAAATTCATGACCACATCTGCAATAGCGAGAAATAAATAGGCGTCAACTATTTTACGAAAATGGCGAATAATGTTTGTAATTAAAACGGTAACGCCATGGGTCCCTGCTTCAGCCGTAGTAGGCCATAATATTGTGGATTTCAGGAAGCAGATGTGGTTAAAATTTAGTAAATGTGGAAATTGTCAAACTGATTCAACTGCATTACTTTGAGGAACACATTTTTTTACCAAAAAAAGAGACAATTGATATATTAATCAAATAAACATCCAAAGCAGCTGCGAACCATAATAACTCTGCGCTAATGGATTAATTATATAGGCCCCTTCACACGGCAACATTTCAACCGGTTTGAATACCAAAGTAGCTTTAAACCGGTTTGACGTTGCACGTGTGAACGCACGCTAGGTGTTTTTGAGCCAGTTTAACTTCACCTACAGGCCCGTTCACACGGCAACATTTTAAACCGGCTTAAATCTAAACCGGTTTAAATTCTAAGCCAGTTTTTAAAAGGCACCGTTCTCACGACCACTGTTCTAACTGGCTTTAAGCCGGCTTAGAGCTGTGTCCGTTCACACGGACAGATTTAAGCCGGTTTAACTTTTGTGACGTTGTGCAGCGTTTATGGTTACCCGGCGCATTTGAGCCGGGTCCGTTCACACGGACAGTTTAAACCGGTTTAAATGTTGAAACCGGCTCAAAGCCACATATGAAGTAGGTGAAGTTAAACCGGCTTAAAAACGCCTTGTGTGCGTTCACACGGGCAACGCCAAACCGGCTTAATGCCACTTTGGTATTTAAACCGGTTTAAATGTTGCCGTGTGAACGGGCCTTACTTCATATGTAGCTTTGAGCCGGTTTCAACATTTAAACCGGTTTAAACTGTCCGTGTGAATGGGCCCGGCTCAAATGCGCCGGGTAACCATAAACGCTGCATAACGTCACAATGACGTTGCTAAAGTTAAACCAGCTTAAACCTGTCCGTGTGAACGGACAAAGCTCTGAGACGGCTTAAAGCCAGTTAGGACATTGGTCTTGTGAACGGTACCTTTTCAAAACTGGCTCAGAATTTAAACCGCTTTAAATGTTGCCGTTTGAACGGGCCTTATGATTTATCTTACTTTGCAATAAGAATAAACGCTTAAATGAGAACGGGCGGGTACCGTCAAAAACGTTGAAAAAAATCTATTGAAAAGTACAAAAGATAATTTCACGAGAAGTACAATTGCTGCAAAAACAAAATTCTCAAATTTTGAAATACGTGAATTCAAATAACACATTTTCAATATCTAGAAATATTTACCTCGTCACACGTCTTCAATGGGATTCAACCGTCATTGATCAAGAGAACCAGGGCTGATGTACTAAATAAATATACCGTAACTTACATGTAATTTGAGTATACTGACAGACATCTAATACATCTAAACAAGCTGCTCGAGTTGATTACTTTCATTGACAAAAATTGTTCTATTCAATATCAGTCGAAGCGAGCCCTTTTTATATACCACAGGAAATTGAGTAAATTTAATCGTATTTACTGATAATGACTGATTTTATAATTGCTCTGTAGTCTTTCCTGCTGTCTGATTGGGCAATTGTCCAAACAGGGACCAGCAATGAAATTCGTCTGCTCCGTCGAGTAATGTTATCCACCATTAAATTGCTATTGCCATGATTGTTTGAAACTGAATACGTGATCCAAGGTGTTTCTAATGGAACCACTTATGAGTGGTGACGTCCGTGTACTTATAATAGCAAACAGAAGTACAAGCACAAAAATGTGGAAATGTTATGCTCAGTCGAAACAAAAACTTATTATATGCCAACAGACAGAATGTAGAAACTCAGACAGTGTCTTGTCTAGAATCAGCACTATCAATGTCATTAAAATGTCGTTAAAAAATAACTTTAAGAAACAGGAAGAATACATAGAATTCAGGGCACTCAATATCTCTGCCCTGTATTTTTACTGAAGTCAATTTGGATAACCTTACCTGGTGCAGCTGTCATCTAAATTTACAAGCGTCAACCGAATGTATGTATTTATATATACCGGGCTACAAATTCTATCACATTTAAAGCCACTTATAGGCACATAGCCCGTTTCAAACACCTAGGCGAGTTTATGCCTAAAGAACACAAATCCTTTTAAGAACATTTTTCATCCAATCATGAAGTCCATCAATGATTGGATGAACACAACGAATACCTTCTTATTTTTCTTAATTTTCGTACAGAAACTGTAACAAAATACGACATCAAAAACCAGCTTTTTATTGCATCTTTATCGCTTCCAATTGATTATACAAAATTGATGTAATTGCTATATAAAAAAAGTTTTAACAATCCGCAACAAATTGGTTTTCCTGTTTATGAGGAGGCGAATATTTGTTCTTCGTGGTGTTTTTTTATACAGTTGAATAAAATCAAAGAGGTTTTCTTACTTTAAACGTTACTTCACTTTATGAAAATATATAGTTTCTAATGTTGCTTAATGTGAAATGCAAAGCAAAAATTACAAATGACAAAACTGATATACATAACTTCAAAGCAGACCCATCCATCAGAACTGTTTTACAAATGTCTTTAACCTGTGCCTCTTTAATTAGTATTATTTTTAATTTAATTAACCATCGTACAAAACATGTATGTCAAGATCGACAGAAGGCGGAAATAAACTCTGATAGACTTCGTATCATTATGCCACATAGTTTAAACAATACATTTATTCATTGTGAAGCATGTGTTATAATGAAACATGTTGGTGACAGTGTGCGTGGATTATTCATTAAGTTTCAAGTAGACACATTTTCTTTACTTTTCTGTTTGCTTTGCAGATTTCATCCCTGCGCGGCTCCGAATGGACAGATCACAACATTACTGCACTTATAAATTCGGAGACATTTTTGTTCACCAAAAACGTTTGTTTAGTCCGAGTGAATGGTAATCATAATGGCACAGTTTGAAGAACAAACGAAAAATATATTTGTCTTTTATTCGGTAAGTTATGCAGAATGGGTGGACAAATAATGTATTTTCTGCTGCACTATTCACACACAAAAAAAGTGAAAAAATAAATAAATGCCTCCATTACTGAATCGCTTGATTATACTTAGGAATAGTCAGGATTAATCAAATACCATCTATAGAAAGAGTGAAGTGACCCGTCAGTTGAACCATCTTCTACATTGCGAAGTAAAATTATTAGCTAGCATTTTTTTTAGCGATAATTACCGGTGAATTTAACTGCTTTGGTATAAAGAGTGAAATCACTGTGTGTATGTATTCTGAATAATAACTGTTTAATTCATGTCTCCTTATGTATGTATCTACTAACACGGCTTGAAACGTAATATTCCTATGTTCCGTTGGGCTAAATGGTATTTACAGCCTGGTTGTCTCGAACAAATTGCAACATACTTATCCTTGCACGGCACAACAAATAAATTTAACATTGCAGATCAAGATACTGAAAGTTTATAAAGAAAAGATTTGACAAAATAATTTTGCATAGGTTTGTCCTGAGCAATTTTTTTGAATAAAAAAACGAATATAAACACTTTAGTGCTATTTTTTTTTTTTCAGGATGCAGTTAACAGTATAATATTTTGATGATATTTTTTAGAATCAGCTTTGTATCAAGTGGTGCAGATTCCAGCCCCTGGAAAACAATGTTGTGTAGCCCTTCAGCTTCAGCCCTTCAGATTTACCATTAAATGTTCAACATCGCAGTAAAACGAATATGTAAAATAGCAGTCTCGTCGTGTACACGCTTAAAGCAATGACACACACCAGACACGTTTTTGGTAAAGGGTAATGATATGTTAGAATTAAATAAATAATGTAGTCCTTCGTAAATAAATTATATAAAAACGTTTAGTGCCTTGTGTCAGAATAAAATAAGTTCTTGTTATATTATGTTCTACGTGTATTTTTGAAATTGTTCAAATGTTGCTGTGCAAATGTTTGTACTTACTGTAAATTGTATTCTGACTTATCGCTTCTTCTTGTTCTTGCAGGTGGTATGTCGTTGCTGTTATTTTTTTTATTTATTTCGTCTAGAAGTGTTCGTATTGGTTTGTGGTTATAATATAAAATATTGTTTTTCCGATGTATGTAAGCTGTTATATTTGATTGTTAAATGTAATTGTTCATAGCTTGTCTTAGTAGACCGTAGGCTACGGAAAGTAAATTATTATAATTGCACTTCACTCTGCATCTCTTTGTCATACAGGGTTGCTGTCGCCTCTCAACTTCCCCGAGTCGCCCCAGGGTTTGAATAACTGTGTTGTTCTCAATTTCCACTGTCTGTGCACGTAATACAGTAATTCTCTGCTTGTTAGTTTATGAGAAAGGATGAAGAGGACGATGAGAGCATGAACATTACACAGAATAGAGCGGAAACAAGTAGTACACGATCTTAGAGCAGGGATAGGGACTACGGGGAGATAGCAAAGGCTACAAGTGGATCACGAGAGCGACAGGTAAAGTCATTAAATGGTATTATGTCTACAGTGGAAGGTCCCCCTATATCAAAGCTTAGCCCTTCTAAATTTGATAGGCAGTAGGGAACGTGAAGGGTGTAAAGAACTTAAGACCACATAACTTGCTAAACCAAACCCCAAACTGATGGAGATTTTTTGTAACTTGAGCTCAGTTTTATTTTTCCTAGTTATGATGTGTTGAGGCAAGTAAGACTGTCTGGCAAAAGAGGAGGGCTGGCCATGGTTATCTGTCATGCTTTGCTAAAAAAAGAACAATCTATTATGAAATCCATGGAATGTCATTTTTACCAAGTAGTCTTTCAATTATTAGCATACCTAATTTGTGCAACCCGTGTTATAAGTTTGAGATCAATGACTTTAATGCCAAATTAAATGAATGTAAACCAGGTTCCATAATTTAATGTGTTAAGTTTAATGCCAATAAAACTGTAGTTCGTCTACTGATTTAAATGGTAGACCCACCTTGGATATTGTCCCAGATTATGTGCTGATTCTGTTCAGTAGCTGAACGAGAACTCGTATGGATGCTCGATCTGGCAAGTTATCAGCCAATGACCTAACATTATGTTCTCGTAACTTTTGCTCATTATGGACTTGGTCAGTTAATCAAGCGTTGCCGTTTGGCAGTGATCACTTCCCCGTCGTCTCCATATTAGGGTTTTCACCTTATAGTGATCATTTTGGCTCAGCTCACCGCGGGAAGATACGAAAGGTAGAATGGGGAAAGTATCCAGATTTATGTGAAGAAAACTTTTGTAATGGAATGCAATGTGATGATGCTAATCTTATTTATTCCAACACCATGCATTAATGCTACAAATGAAGCTGATAGTCAGTCAAACCTACATCATCAGGGAATCTAATTCCCAGAGCACCTGTCTCATGGTGGACACACGCATTCACTGAAGACAACGGAAAAAGCTAAATACATGTATAAAGCCCAATATTCTAGGTTATTTACGGATGCTATTTTATATATAAAAACAATTATTTTAACTGCTGAGTAAATGGCTATATTTATCTTTTCTCTATTTTTCTTTGTTTTTCTGATTTTATGTAGACTAGCTCATCTGCACAAGTTTTAGAAATTGTTCATTTAATACACGCCTTGTTTTATGAAGTCGAAAACGCACTTGTTTTTATACCTGAGCATGTGGGTATTTATGGTAGCGAGTTTTCAGATTCCCTAGTTAAGCAGTCTATTTTATTGGATGACGGTTCCTCTAAACTTATGGTTTCTCCAGCAGATGTCATTCGTAATCTTAAACCATTATTTTCTCAGCCTATGGCAGACAAATTGTGAATCATCTGATAAGGCAGGCTCTTCTATCAGGTTACTCCTTAGGTTACCTCCCCTGTTCAAAGTGTCAAGGTGTTTCAGTCGGGCAGTTGCACATTTTATAATTAGCACTAAAATATTTTAATGTTTTTCTGCATGACTCCTTTTAATTCTTATGTTGTAAAAAGCTATTGCAAAACATTTTGAGTGTATGCTAATCTTCATTTCAGTTTTATCAAAACATATGTACTTGCATTATGCTTCCCGGAAATAAATATACATATCGTGTTCAAGGAAGCTTGGGGAATAATATTTCTATTTTGTTTACTAACACGTTGTGTTTCTAGTTTTGGGTGCTTTAATTGTTCCCTTCTGTCTGTCCACTGTGGAAATAGAATTATTGTGTTTGGGTTGCATGCTTTCTGTGTGCATGTTGTTGGTTATTAGTTTTATTCACTGCGTGCTTTAATAATAATATATGCTTGTTACTGTATATTCCGTTTATGCAAAGTTAATATGTACTCGTACTTCTTGAATACAAGTTATGCTAAGTAACATCGGATTTATTCTGTTTTTCCTTTATTCATAGACCGTCCAGGTGTTGCGTATGTTTGACGGTTGCTTTCTATGTGTAGTGTATTTTTAAGCATATAACAATTCTAGTGTTTCAATTGTATATAATAGGTAATTTTTTTTACATTTGTGGTCTAGTGTTTTAGCTGATTGTAACAATAACGTGGTGTTCTAGTCCACTAGTAACTAAGTATCTAAGTCTGGGCGTAAATCGATCTACTTATTTAATTTTTTAATGTTTATTGGCAATAGACGCGCCAATAAACTTTAAATAAGTGAGTCAGTCTATCATTTTATTGTCCTATTCCTCTTTGTTGTCAGTTACATCAAGGATGATTCACTTCATCCATTTCGCTACCATGCACTCATGCGAGTCAGGCAATCCAAAATACTGCATAAACTTCAAGAAACAAATTGCACTTGTTAATAGATAACTTTGAAATAATGTTCTGCGTATAATATAATACCCTTGAATACAATGCTAAACTCAAATCAAGCAAGTTAACCGTGTTTCTTTCTTCTCCTTTCTGACAGGTATCATGGGTTACTGGAATGATTCATATGGTCCGAGAACAACACCGCCATTTGAGAATACAACATCACTGCGTGAAAACACAACATTGCCTGACAGAAACATTGAGCTTGGGGTCCCGGAAGCTCTGATGTCTTCGCTCACATTAATCTGCGTTGCAATAGCATGGGTGTTGAATATCATTGTTCTGCGCACCTTGACTAAAGTTCCAGAAAATCGGCTAAAATTGGGGTATTTGCTGAGAAATGCCGTCGCTGGAGATATGATGCTGGCCTTAAGTCTAGGAATTCGTGTTGTATTGCAACTTGCCGGAGCATTTGAAGGCAACACTGAGCTAGTCAGCTTGTGCGCCAACATAGTTTATGATTTTTACGCATTTTTCACAACTTTTTATCAGATTTTTGCATCAATGGCTGTAGCCATAGACCGTTTTGTTTCTATCCTAAGGCCTTTATCCTACCACGCCATGAAGTATAGCCGATTTTCTAAAATTGTCATAATTGGGACGGTGTTCGCTATGTCTTTTGGTCTATCCTTCCCTATTATAGTACTCAGATTAGAACCTGGAGACGAGTTTATCCAAGTTTGCTACAAAGCTTTCGCCCAGTTGAGATACTCAGGTGAAATTCTACCGGCTATCATTATTGTTTCTGTGATCACGACCCTGATACTATACTGCGTCATCTTCGTCATGATTATCTGTCATCGTCGTAAAAGTCGCAGTACCCTTGATGAGAGCAATGTGAACCAAAACTCCACAAAGAGCGAAATGTCTCTGGCGTTGACGTTTTTTCTAATTCATATAACGTACGTCTTCATGTACCTCCCGGGCGCCCTGTATCATTCCATTCTTTCCTGGAGACTCGAGACGTCGCAGCCTTACCTTCACTATTACCTCGGGCAGCTGACCATCGTGATATATCTCGGCAACACAATCGTCGACCCATTGATATACATCTTCAGGATACAGTCTCTTTGTGACCAAGTGACGCAGATGTGTTGTCAGAGGAGACTCAAGAAGAAAGATTCTACAACTATACGAATGGTTCATAACAAGAAAAGTGAGAGCAAATCTCTCCCCGGCATAAGTGGACTGACCAAACTGTCGACAGTGGATCCCAATTAACGGTTTATATTATTGGTGATCGTCTTAGATACTATGGCATTCATTGTCTGGGCACCGGATGTCGTCAGGTAAAATTGCGAAAAGTGTATTGATTACATTTGGTTGTAATAACATGTAATGACACGTATTCCCACTTACTAAAACCATTTGGGTGAATTGTAAAATGAACATTGCTGTTATTACGTGAAATTATTATGTGGAATCCGTTTGTGACAAAGATTGTCTGTTTATGATCGTTTCCAAATGGATTGATGTGGGGGCTCCGTGTAGTGTTTGACCCTCATAAGCCACTGATATCTTAGTTAAACCCATTGGACTGCATAATGGTTGGACAGTCAAATGGATGATCTTAGGTGATTGATAGATGTAGATCATAGATTGATGCTTGAGAATTTAACGTAATTTAAAAAAAAAAACTGTCTAGTGTATGGAACTGTTAACCTATGATGACATTATTCCGTTTAACCATTTTCAGTTTTAAATGTATGCACATATTACAGGTTTGCAAATTAAAAATAAAAACGAGCAAATATATTTAATTTTTTTTTTCTTCTTTTACATTTGATTACGTTAACTACCAGATCGATAAAGTAAACGAATTCAAATGTAACACAATGTTGTTGCCAGATAATTTTTGAATGCTTTACTTTGTCTCGTTTTTATAACATCGATTGTACAATTCTTAAGTTATCTTTTATATTCCCGTATTATATATGCACATGTTGATATCCGGAATGAAATAAAATCCAGGAATAAAATAAGAGAGATCACAATTTCATGACAGTAAAGACAAAATCTCTCCGAGATAACGCAAAGTTTGAGTTGAGCGAACACAATATCTTGCATAGACAAAATAACATATTTCCATCTTAGAAAATATTCACTTCGTTTTCTCAAAAAACACACTGGGAGAACTTATGATGCGCTAGCAGACATCAGCCACCATACTTAGATATTATATAACACGCTCTAATTCTGCTGCTCAAGGAGTATCATGTTAACCCTTGATAAAAGGAGCATTGGGAATACGTCAAATCTTTGAAATCACTTACATGTAGCTATACATACAAATTAAATATATATTTTCGTCAAGAGTAATCACACTGGCACAGATATATACATAATATACCTAATAGCCAGAGACCCGAGTTCGAATCCCGGTGGAGGCATTAAAATTTTCTTTCTCTACATTTATTCAAAAATATATTATAGTAATTAGAGTATTTAATAGTTGAAACATACATTACATGGCCATGCTATAACAGATACTTAGCATATGCACTACAAACGAAAGGGGCTCTTTTATGATTTCCAAAGCTCCTTGATGTTTGCTGCAGATATCAGAAAAACGTGAGTCAAAGTAATTAAAATTCTGCAGTATGTCCTACATGTACCTCAGAGTTATCAAAACAGGATTACATTACTGAAGTTGCGAAATAACATGCGCTAAATAACCACAGTTTTTGCATGAACAAAGAAATATTTCTTACCGTCGATGGCGAAGCCGCTCATTAGTAAATTGATTTAGATTGCCAATTTATTCCATCTTAAAGCGAGAGAACGTTTATGGTTTGGTAAAGTGAGCTTATTACTCACTCTCAATCCGGCAAAATATCATATTTCGCGAAATACGCCTCGTCGTTTTTTATTATTTTACATCAAAGTCGCTTTTTGCTTTCAAATGTTTGTCATAGCACCCTATAAAAAGGACGAACAGTGGTAGCACTCTTCAATAATTTAGATGATCGCCACTCAGGTAAGTGGAAAATTATGTTAGATTTCATACCCACTTATATCGGTCTTATTCACAGGTGTTTATATATATATTAATTGTTGCGGCCTGTGTTTTATGGGTAATAGAAAATATGACATATTTGTTTCTATGTCATAGAATATGTGGAAGTATGTGAAGTGTATAATACTTTTAAATGTCATTGTACGCTGCTTACCATTTGACAAAGTGACTCTAAAAATCGACCAACCTTTAATTCGGCGCATGAATATTTATAGATGGAGAGTTCTGTATCGTTATTATTACGATACAGAACCGTGCAGGACAAAAAAGTGTAATTTTAAGTTTTGGCACTTACCGATTTTAACTAATCCATTTAAGTGATTTTTCAATTCTGTTCGACATAGTTTAACTGTCTTAGATATTTTACGTATAAAAATTGCTCTAATTGCAATGTTTGAGAATGGCACAGTTCCGTAGCTAGAATATTACATACGTTTTCTCGAGACGTCTGTAGATTACATAACAGCTCGAGATCAAGATCTATCCAGAAACTTGTCACTGACAATTTATCTAGAGCTTTATGATGATTTATCGGTTTTGATTAATCGATATCTTTGTGCCAGTGTTATCACTCTTTACAAAAATATATATGACTGTTAGAGCGTACGCGTTTTAATAAAGCCCGACGCAGATCTAAATTGCTTGGAGATAAACTTTACAAAGAGACGCCAAACTAACTACTCTACAAAGAAGGTATATAAGTAATTTAAGTATAAGCATGGCACGGCATCAAATAGCTCTAGTTGAAATTGTAGATAAAAAATGCTTAAAATATAAGAAGTGTAAGAATTAATGCATAAACATAACGACAGCGTTGCCAAAGATTTGTCAAACAAGCATTCCATACACAGTATTGTATAATTAACGCATATGACTATGGTGTCCTACAAGCTGTTAGTTTCACTGAAATGCCAACCTGACTACTGAAAAAAAACCTATACGCCACCAAGCCGTAGCTCATTAATACACCGAAATTTATTCCTCGTCTTGGCCTTTAACCCTAGACCATTAAGAAAGGTACTCTCTCTCGCGATCTGGAAAAATGAAGAGCTCAATTAAACAATATTGTAACAAATTCGAAATAATGGCCCTTGAATCCACACAATGCTGTCGTGAGTGAGTAAGATATCATTCGTCAAATCAACGATCAAACAACTAGATCTTCTTTTTAACCAACTTAATGTGTACAATTTAATGTTTTCTTTAACTTCTTCATAGACTTTCAAACGGATAAAATCAACGAAACAAATTACATCTATCGAAAAGGAGCAGATAGAGGAAGAATGTATCAAAACTGTACGTATGAAACCTTTTCGTCTTTAACTTTATCTCATTTGTTTTGTTTTCTTGCACATAGCGTCAATTTTAGATATTAACAATATACGGCCTGTATTACAGATATATTTAACGAAGAATAGACGAAGACAAAGGATATATTACTTCATTTGTATGAATTAATTTGCCATCTTCGTTCTTTTCTATCTTTCAACAGTCACCATGGAGAATTCTAGTGATACTACGGACAATATGACATGGTACTTGAATTTGACGACCCCACTGCCAGGAAGCAATGTTGAATTAGACACCATTTGGTATTTCCTGGCTTCGTTAGTTCTGCTGCTTGTCCTAATAGCGTGGGTTTGTAACGCTGTTGTTCTGAAGGCATTAAAGTCTCTTGAAGACGAAAAAATGAAAGTCAAGTTTTTGCTACAAAACACTATTATCGGAGATATTCTACTAACCATATCCATCGCTTGTCGAGTTCTATTTACGATGACTGGATTTTGGGAAAATCGAGAGTATGGTGACATATCTAGTTGTACTAATCTTGTATACGGCTTTTATGCTTATTTTGCTACGTTTTATCAAATTTTTGCCACAACAGCTGTAGCATTTGATCGCTTCTACTCAATACTGAACCCACTTAAATACCACACGATGATCTACTCTAAGAATGCCAAGATTGCAATCGTGTCTTTGCTCCTTGTTTTTACTCTAGCCTTGAGTTTGCCAGTATTAGTATTAAAGTTTGGACCAGGAAAATCTCTTAGTGAAGTGTGCGAATCTGCTTACGACACTTCCGTTTACGCTGGCGTATACCTACCGTACGTGATTGTTTTGTCGGTTTTATTTACAATGTTGGTTTATTGTAGTATTTTTCTGCTTATTGCCTATCATCGTGTCGTCAGTCGACACACTCTCGGCGAAAGAACCGAGGACCACAACATACTCAGAAAGCAAATATCTTTGGCTGTTACGTTTTTTATGATTCACATTTCGTACGTCTTGATGTATATACCAGGGGCGTTATACTTTTCATTTCTGACACCAAGTCTTGCTTCGCTGCCGTATCTGAACATGTATCTTTCTGAGATAGTTCTTATGATATATCTTTTGAACACAATCGCGGACCCACTGATTTACATCTTCAGGATTCAGTCTATCCGCGCAAGCGCCAAATCGTTGTTCTGTAAAACTGAACAGAATCCAGTCAAGAGTTCAATATACTCCCGATCTTAGAAGTGATCTTGACATTTTCAAGAGCGCAACTTTGGCTAAATAGCAAATGGTACGGGGATATATATTTTTCTCTCATGTCACGTTCTATATAAATTCTCAGAGAACAGTTTCTGGATAGACCAGGCATCTCGAGAAAAGGTAATAAGAGTTGGATGTTGGAGTACATATGTGATGAATAGCACACATATCTGGGTACATGTTAATACAATCTGGAAAGGATACCATGTAGACCAAGAAATTTACCCATTAGTCTGTAAAGTAAGGATAACAGCAGTAATGAGTTATCCGATACAGAAGGTAGTTTTGTCGTAAGATCCTTAGATTTAATATAATATAATTTAGATTTTTTTGATTTATTTTTCAGTTTTGTGTGTGTTTTTGCAAATCAGCCGTTTAATTGTCGAGAACAAAGCTATAAAATATATTAAAAATATTTTTTAAATATATACACGGCTTCTTAAATTTGTCAGTTTCTCAGTTCTGGTAGTTTGTTGTTTGATATGCTTCTCATGTTTAAACGTATCACATCAGATCCGAAAGACGGTGTTAGTTTACTTGAACATTGTAATAAGTTTTAGCACGACTGTGTTGATTAAAGGGGTACTTCACACATATAAATGTATTTTTTTCAGCACAAATTGACTGTTTTTTGTTTCTTTTGTTGAGCACGCAATATGTTTGTTTTACCAGGTTAAATTCGAAATGTATTTTGTTGTTACGTTTTAGATTATAAAATGTTAGATAAAAACATTTGTACTTTAAAATTCAAGTGTGATGAATGTCCTTAACTTTGTATGAAATGATTGTTAGATAATAAATACGCTTAAAAAGAATGTCTTTCATCTTCGTCTTCGTCGGAAGGGGGGAGGCGCAGTTGTAAGTGAAAATAATATTGGTGTCTTCTAAAAAAAAGCCGAAAACGGTTTTGTGTAACGCAAGATTTTCTATTCAATTGGTAGGCTAATGGTCTTGCTTGTTGTCAATTTCACGTGGTAAAGTGTCTTTGTAAACTAGACGAGTTCTACTTCCCCTGTATCTTACAAAATATTTCTATCGAAAGTTTTATTATGTGTAACATTTATCATAAAAACTTATGCGAGATAAAGTTTCGCACACGAGTTATAAATAATTTAGGCAATTTATAAATAGAGGCTCGTGATTTTCTCAAGCTTTCCGAGTCGAATGGCATTCATCTCAACTGAGAGACCTCTCGATGAATAGCTAATAATTCCTAACCATTAAATAGTTAACATTTTATCCATTTGTGATTAATGATGTAGACTATTCTGACACTATTTGTCATAGATACGGTTGATTTATAATCTCGCCAGTACGCGGTTGGCTTATTCTGCCATCTAATAGTCCAAACCAATATTATTGTGTGCTGCTCAGAGAAAAAGAACTACACGGCCTGCATGCCGTGGTAAAAATTGGAATCGATTCCAGTTCTATTTCGCTGTTGTATATGAGGTTTGAGGTTTTTGTGATATTAAAAGTAAAGACTGTTTTCTAAATATTTTTAACTTAATTTAAACTGATAGAGTTATCTAATCTGTAATTAGTTTTTAGGGATTTGTTTAGTTTTATATCTCAATCGATTGACCAATGGCAAAAATTGGTGGGTCTGAACCGGCTCTGATCCGCGGGTCAGATTTATGTTTGCGTTTACACGGCAGAAAAAGGTGGACTTAATCTAATCCAGAATAGTCCGCCTTTTTATACCCATCGAATTTGATGGGTAAACATAATCAGCATCAAGGTAATTCAACTATAGGTGACGTTCTTGAAATACCGGGACGATACGGATCAGAGGCTGCTCAATTTAGTTCAACTTCTCCATGCCCGTGTAACAGCGGCTTATATAAGCGTGGAGTGGTAGGAGTGCACGTTTTTTACCTGTAATAGCATACTCTATTTCACATTTGACTGAATTATTTTTCTCGACAATCACTTTTTTTGTAAAACAGTTATAACTACACTAACAGCCACGTATAATAAACAGCTATTGCATTTTATACAGTTTTACACATGTTTATACATGCCCACATAAGATGATATAGACCGAGGTGTGAACATGTATGTGCATGACTCTATGACTACTGTGTCATCATAACTCTGTATAGGGCGAATTAAATGGCCGTAACTGTTTTAGTATATGACGATCATTGAATTAGAATACCTTATAAGCTGATATCCGTGTAACAAATCATTGTATTTTTGAATCTAAGACCGACGAACACGACATTTTTGACTCAGCTCAAATCAAAGAAGAACAAGGAATAGCTGTCTGTGATTGAATGAAATTTAGCAGGCAGGTTTACAGCAAGATGTATGCGCATCAGAATACCATATAAGATCATAAAATGCATTATTAGATTCATACAAAGAACGGTAACTCTGTTTGTCTGTATCTGTAATATTTATATTAATTCTTATTCCAAATACAATAGCATCTTGTCTTCCGCGTAACGTTATTTTTATTTCGCGTGAGAGGTATATTTAATCGAGATTAAAACCCCCAGTATGAAACTATTTTCCCCTTGTTATGCGCAACTTTTTTTCTTATCTTGGTTTAAACTAGACTAATTTCAACTCCTAATGACGACCAAAGCTCACACAGCAATACCAAAATACTAAACCATAGCTCGCACATGCAGAGAAGGCATGACAATATAATAAATAAAATAAATAAAAACTTACAAAAAGACCAGGAAGATCATCGTTACCATCGATGACTCACAGTGTACTCGAAGACAAAGGTATAGGAAATAATCAAGCAATGATGAAGAATGTCTGCTTTATGTAATGTTTAATATGTATCGAATGGCCGAGACATTGTGACACAAGTTGATGAGTTTTTCGTTCACCTTAATCATTATACTAGATGATATTGAAGGAAAACATAGCCATAACTTATGTTGGCGTAATTTTGACGAATGGGTGAATACCCTAAAGTTCTAACCACATACTTTGTCAGTATTAAATTTAATTAATTATGAAAATTTGCTTCGTCCTGATGTAAGTTATTTTACAATAACATATTCGTGTTACGTGTTCTTTTTTGTCAAAGTTGTTGATAAAAGATGTCAAAAAATGGATATATGAGATAGCAACGCATTTAGAATCAAACTCAAAAAGCAAGAAAATATTATTTTGCACCGATTCAAATTATACCCAACTGCCGCCTCGCGTAGTGGCATATTTTCATGAAACTTAAACCCTATACTGGCACGGTATAGAAGCTGAATCATGAGTCTGTAATAAGGTTTGGTAGTTGGGTGATTTAGTGTCTGTTGACTTGTTACCAACGAGGAGGCAGCAGTTTCCTCACGAAGGAGGTATTTACTGTTGTTGTTTTTTTTTTCGGAGCTGCACATGCTTACTTAACCAAGGTTTGACATCAAAACAAATTCTGTTCATGAAGGAGTCTGATTGTTCTTCATGATTTACATTGTGTAACAGCTGATGCGATGAGTTTCGTACTTACGTGTGAACTTCAAACTGGAATTATTTAAAAGGACTCAATGAAGCCATTCTAATGACTTTCAGTTTACTTTTTGGCTCTTGGAGCGATCGAAATAGGAGACGTAGGCGATGGTAAACACATGTGGATATCCTCTCTCCCAGCAACCAACACTTATTTTAGTGGATTCATGCTTCTCGTCGTTATAACATCGGGACTAACGGCTGTAAGTGCACGTGTCTGCAGCAGATTTTGCTATGGGCACAGGATGCAGATGGACTTCAGCATCTGTTTTGAAGGACTTTCTCCTGGTAAGTGTTGTTCTTAACCTTTAAAAAGTGGGTTTTATTATGTTAGACGTAAGATTTACACTGATACAAGTGCACACAGGAAAGAGTTCTACTTTTAACGTGATTCACTCTCAGCATTTTAAGATCAACGTCTGTCAGAGAAGTATAAATCAGTATTTCTTGTAATGCAACTGTACTATGGTAAATTTATAATACCAGTGTCTGGTAAAAGGAAACATCCGGATATTCGTGGAAATCGTATTTTAGTTTTGATAATTTCTTCTTACATATATATATACGGTATAGCATACCTATCTATGCTAGTCTCTTCATATATTACTGAGGCATGAAGCTATTTCGATCAACATATAACATGTTACACGTATATGCATACGTCCGTATCGTTCTCACTTAATCACGCACCCATGTAAACTAGTGTCCAAAAGAAACGATACCACATGTTTGCAACGACATAAAATAAAAACTAAACAATGCAGAAGT
>JAVFBZ010143278.1:0-20899 GCA_032466195.1 Katharina tunicata | reverse complement strand
AGTGTAATTCGTTTGTCGGGAGTGTGCGGTGGGTAAGGAAATGAAAATTAGTTTATTTCTGTCTGAACATATCATGTTTGTTAAAACAGACAAATGCGGGAAATTGAACCGATTCGCTTGTGGTAGGTAATTTTACAAAAAATTTAAAAAGTCGGCGAAAAACGCGTAATCAACAGTTCCAGAATACGGATATTTCTCTTTTTTTTGGTAAACTTTGACTTTTAAAGTATTTTTATTTTAAGATTTTTGTATAAATGTTCTATACAAGACAAAGCAATGTTATTACGGACATAATTCGTGCACAATTTTAAGTATTTTTTCGCTTCATGGGTGAGTAAATGCTGTGTGCCCCAGTCCAAAAATGGTTTGTATTTTATCCCAGCGAGAAAATGCGAGAAAAATGTTTCAATGAATAGTCTCAAATTATAGAACTACAGCATATCATTGTCGCTTAGTCGAATCAAGGATATGGAACTGTAACTGGGATAGTCGTCAATCATGGTGACTAAGGCCGTATGACAGGATTTGGCAATTTTTGGACTTAGTGTATTAACCGTGCAGTTTATTAAAAGACTTTGACAAGGATGTGATGGTGGAATGGCCATACACATGAACAATTATTTGGTTGGGGAATAATAGGAAAATCCATGGTGTTAGGGAAATGATAACCAAATGTGTTTTTATATACAAAATTGCGTTTTATATTTTATCGAACTGATTCCAAAAAAAATGACAACTATATAAAATGTTTTATTAAACAGCTATGAACTAATTAAAAAATGAAATTTTTTCTAGCGCAAAAAGCGCAAAATGAACTACAAAATCTGTTTGACTTGTACTGAGGAAGTGCATGTGGAGAGAACAACAAATCTCTACTGTTATTGTTTGGTATTTCATTTGAGTTGACGCTGGCCTTATGGGCCCTTATCTGTAGTATTATTTTCGTTATATTTCAAATAACATTGTTTATTTCGAGTTACTGTACACAAGTGGCTATGATCCCACTCTTGTCATTCTAACAACTCTGGCTTTCATTTTAAATACTTTATGACTACATCGAATTATTTTCTATTCCACACAATATCTTGTGGTTTAGTTAACTTGTATTAGTTAAATAACGAATGGCAGTTTCATATTTCAGAAGAGAGCGCTTTCGGTTACGATTACTAAACTTACTTTCGTTTGTTCGAAAGAAATCATTGGTTTAATATATGTATGACAAGCAGTCATAAAAATAATAATTATTAATTATTATTATAATTTTTATTATTATTAATCTGTAGCTCTCGTTGTCTGAGGTCGGACTGCGTATCAATCTCGCTCTTCGAACTCGATTGATACTGCATTCAGACCTCAGACAACTCGAGCTGATACATAGTCGCGTATCCCGCACTGTCATAATAATCTCTATTTATGTCGGATAGCGTCGGTACTGTTTCTTTTTCACATTATGATTGGTATATGGTAAAGTATCAGAATATTAAAATCTGAAGTTCTATATTTTGTTTGTTATTAAGATTCTTATGGAATTTTCCTGTAACTGATCGGAAATTTTATGAAGCGTTTTTCTCCAGAACCAAATGACATGAGATTGACTGTCTTTAGTATCGTGTCTCCAAAACCTACATTTGAAACGAATATATAGATTTTATGACCAGATAGAAATCTCTTATCGCAAACAGGTTCAATTGCCTTTTTTAACTTGTAGATCGTTACAGATAGACAACTGTGGAACTGAACTGACGAAATTTGAAGGCTGCACGACATTTTCCTTAACGGCTCGATGTTATGATATGCGGCTGTTTTATTACCCCGTTGAAGCAGGCGATGTCAAGATGGAATCTTTATCAATAAAGGGCTCTTAAGAAACCAGTTAAGGGAGACTTTTGAAGGGGGGGATGAGTGTTCGTTTTTACAGCCAAGCCCCTTGAGTCACTACGGCCTCCCTGTCACTGATATTGGGACGACGATGACCAAACAGACATCCACGGTCTCTGACGAGAATAACTTAGTGGAAAATTGGGAATTGAAGTCATTAGGTTGTGATCCAATTTAATCAAGCAGATAAGGGTATCTCAGGCCGCTCAGAATTGATCAAGATGTTGCCCCAGCGCTCAGCCCTCAGTCCACCCAGCCTTCGACAAATAGTGTAAAGGCTGTCCACCCTTCAGCACTTTAGTCAATTCCAATCCCCCCATGTCACCCACCAAATTAATACAACATTCAGATCTTTTAAACACTTGCATTTCTCAATTCAATCAATCAATCGGCAGAAAAAGGCATTGTTGTTGGTTCTAACAGCTCGTTAATGCCGACCAATGAAGTCAGTTAAGGTGTTGCATTAAACCGTATAATTGTTGCGATGATTTGAACCTTAATTCCTAAATGGGCCCCCGAAAAAATAGGAAATGCCAGTCATACAATTGTTCATGTCGCTTTTCTTTTCTTGAGTTAATATGGATAAACAAACACGTCTGTTAATAAAAGTTTATTCTATAGGATTTATCAGTTACTACAAAAATGCTATTCGCAATTACACTAAACTGTGGTAATTATATATGATTGATGCATGTATATGAAAAAGACTTTAAGAAAAGTAAAAATAAGATAATGGTAGACCAACAAAAAACTTAAAGAAAACGGACAAGCGGCCACACGGATTTTAACATACCCATAATACGAATAGCATCTAGAAATTGTAGTTTATATAAACGCTAAATAAAATGCTTTTGATTCTTCAGAACACATAAACGGGCTGTTCTTTCTAATAAGTTATGGATTCGAAACAATATTAGACGAAGCGATTAGTTTTTCTATAACCATTGATTTCTTAAAAGTGATAATATCCAAAATATAATGCTACAGACTTTATCATTTTTCTCGACCAAAAAACTACGTCAACAATTATTTTCAAACTTTCTCAATAACTTTTAAGAGTAAAGGTCAATATTATATTTCCGGTACATTTTATATTCCGAATTCAATCACTATAGAAATGGAGATTGTGTGTATTAGGACGTGTGTGGATATTGAGCAGTATGAATGAGGGGTTCGGGACGACTCATCTCGTGACAATAAAACCAATACAACCATTGTTTAGTCCACGGATTATTACACATTAATGACCACCTGCACGAGTCATCTCCCCTGAGAGGGCAAAGATAATGAACTTGGACAGCAATTGATTCGGAATATAGTATCTGGGATTGTCGCATTCCTCTACACGGTGAGTCGATGACAGTGAACGATGTCTTTCCTCGATTAAGTGACCAACATGGCCGTGGAATAACTGGACACCTGTGAGTCACACAGTTTGTTTTAATGCGCCTATCTTTCTGCCAATCTTAAACATTCCCTTTTTCCTAAGTGGATATTTTGAATGGATTTCGTCAGTGTAGTTTTGATATGCCATTCTATCAGTTGTACTAAATTGGACAAACAAACACAAACATTTTGCAAGCCATTACCGTCTGATATTGTTGATGTGACTGGGGTAATGCCAAATAATTTTTGAAAGCTTTGCAAGAGTGACAGATGGGGTGTTCTTTCATATATAGAGTGTAGGGGTTATTGACAAGTGCCTCTTATTCGCAGCTTTATTGTTGACATCCAGGGCACACAATGTTACTCCAATTTATTTCTTAATTTGCCCCGGTTATCGTTTTATCAACATAACTTTTGCTAAAGAGATAAAAACACAAACCAACATGAATACAATTTAAGCATAATAAATTGAATTCAATTTTGGCTTTCCAAATTTGTCTCTGCGAGATATTTTTTACAATGATGCTGATGCATTGTTTTTAACATATTTGTCGGAGCCTACGTAGATTTGGGTTTTCCCAAGTCAAATTATATTATATTTGTTTCCAAATTTTATAACCAAAACGTTGTTAACGTTCTTTGCTATTTTGCATTGATTTTATTTTTGGCAGATTGATCAGTTTTCATATGATCCTATGTACGGGAATTGTGTGATCATGCTGGTTTATCGATGAAAAGTAGACATCTGGCGCCGATATTGAAACCCAAAAAATCCAATGAGTGGAAAATTGGAGGGATCGTGAGAAAGTCATCTTTCTCTGTGATAATGGAAATTTCGTCACCGCATCAAGTACAAGAAGACAATAACCTCAAGGATATAGAATTGTTATCTTTCCATCGGACACTGCGGGAAAGTTTATGTGCAAGAACGCAAGATGGCAGGAAACGACAGAGGTCAAGTGGACTCCGGGACTAATCAATGGAGATTCGAGATCTAACCAGCTTTTGTCCCGCCACGAAAATCTCCGCGACTCCGCGCAATACTGGCGCTGTCCAAACTTTAACCCAGGGAAGGATAAGGACTGGGTTATGTTAAATAAAAAAACCCGAGGGGTTAAGGCAAACTGAGAAAGGCATTGCTTCTCAATGAAGTGATAGGAGACTTAATCCTATCATAATTAGCGGAGATGAGACCACAGATATGACCATTTACAGGGCATAACCACTATCCAATAAGGTCTGACTTGAATGACTCAGCACTTTGTGGAGAAGCGTGTTCCTGTCTTTCTGTTTAAGATCTCTTGATTGGTACCCACTTGATCGAATACACAGAATGGAACGACAGCTGTGTATCGGACTGCCATCCTAAGGCATAAAATCGCTGTCTAGAAAAATAAATTATCGTAGTATTCCGAACGGGATCTCTTATTAAAATGTTAGAACTAATATTTGGCGGATAACAGTTGAGTAGGATATAGCTGATAATTTCTAAGTGTCAGTTTTATGAAGAAAAACAACCCTATGGTCTGTGCCTTTGAAAGCATGTATGTTTTGACCAGTGTCGATGCATTCATCTTCAGACAGCGACACGTCGCCAGGAAGTATAGCAAGACTTGGCGAATATCTGCGAATAGCGCTGTACGGCTGATGATCGCGTGGTCAGCATATTGACCTTGCATTGTTTGTAAGGCCTTGACTCTAGACAGATGTTGCTAATCGGCCGTTCTGTCTGTTTGTATTTCGACAGTGTGCTTTATAATGCTGTACTTAATTTAGTGCCGATCTGAAATAACTTCATTATAGAGCTCCATTGGTCTATTCTCCTTCTTTCCAGTCACTTTGGTTACCAGAAATAGATCTCTTTATGGTTATATTAAACAATTTATCCACCGTTTTCGTCATTTGGAGCAGATCATTTGACAGCACCACGGGTGTGACTCCTAGCCCACTGGTCTCTGCCATCTGTGAAATGACCAATGCGGTCTCTACTAAATGTCATCAAGGTATGTCGTACAAAACTTAAATTTCGAGTTGAACCCAAAATAAATCTTGAACAATACAAACAAATAAATTCAAAGCTTTACAATTTATTGTCACTGACAGATGTTAATGTACTATTATAAAACCAATAAAAAAACCCACTTAAGTCATAGATGCAAGCAGTTGTTTGTGTTTTATAAGACTTCGAAACATCGTTAGGTACAAAAAGTATTAAAAACAATCGAACCTGCTTCAAACTAACTTTACTGGCACAGCTATTAAGAGTTCCAACGTTTAATCCTGGTGGATAAATATGACATGTCCATTCTCTATATTATTTATTTATTATGTCTTCAATAACAAAGATTTTCATTGAAATTTTAATTTGCTAGAATTAATCCTCTCGTGACTTTTGCAATAAAGTAAATAGTTCATTTGAAAAAATATGTTAATTTAAATCTAATTGGCTTAAGATCATAATTACAGGAAATAAACTATCTTCTTTACGGTGAAATTGCTAACATTTTATAATCATATTTCTGCAATCAAAATATTTTCTTTTCTTTCGGTTTTCCAATACACCTAAAGAAGACACATATTAACAGCGAATAGAGTGTTACAGAATCCTGCGCAAAATAAATTATAAAACGGTAAACAGACGCAGTGATGTAATTTTCTCACGTGCAGAGGAATGTTTCTATCCAATTTCAACAAGCGTTAGTGTTGATTGATGTGTTAGACTTGACAGAGTTTGTTAAATCCATGTTCTGATTGTCACTCGCTAAATGATGTTGCGCATTTCTCAGAACGCGAGTTTCTTTCAAGGTGATTAGCACGGACTTATAGGGATTTGTCCAACGCGATCGTTGTTGATAAAAGACCCGTGTGGAGCAGGCTACAGGAACAAACTATCTTATGTTTACGTTGTCTTCAACTCCGCGTTAAGCTTTTTTAGCCTTCAAAACTGTTTTACCCGAATACATTGACGTTAAACTTTAATAATTATTGTCGTCTATGTAGTTGAGTTAAACAGTCAAATATTCTCTCAAGTAACGTGTGATTAGTTGTTCGCGAGAGTTTCGTGTGCCTCTGTGTTCTTCGAGTCAAGGGGGTATCAGAAGCCAACTTATTGTGTTATCCTTGTCTTGTGACTTCTATTTGTGCTGCAAGTATTTCTTATTGTGTTTTCCTTCGCCCATTCCTCTGGTACGTCATCAAATGAGTGACATAACCTTAAGAACATGTACGGCGTTAGACCCCAGCTAAAGAATCAAACTGTATTATATAAATGTGTACAATGCATTGCTAGTTATTTGATTCGCATTGGTTTTTCGCCTTCTGCGGTTTTCTTATTTGTTTTACCATATTTTGTTTCGCACATCATTTTTTTAAAAATATTTTACTTAGAATTTACTTTATTGCGTTGACTTGAAGAAGTCCGGATATAAATGAAAGGGGATGTGGATTAAAATAAATTAAATAAAATAAAATTGTGAAGTAAAAGTATGTACTGAATTAGGAGCAAGCAGTGTTATTATTATTTTTATAAAAACTTAAAGGAAAACTTTTCATAAAAAAACCCCATGAAAAGAGTCGTGCGGAATTCGCTTCTGTTTCGTCAAAATATATATAGATGATTTGATATAGTCTATTCAATGCCGCGATGGCTAGCTGTATCGACTTCCTGAACTAATGCCTATTGTCAGATTTGTTCTATTTATGATGCCATACTTGGAAGTAGTTCAGGTCATCTATCTTGTAATTTTGACTATAGTGTACCTAATTAAAACACAGTATAGTGTGTTTTAAGTTTTATTAGTTGAGTTTGCCAGCCTTATTATACAATTCTGGTATTAAATACAACGTAACAATTATATCGAAGTTTTGTTTAGTTACATTGATACCGAAGTCTATTGAATCAACTCGTTTAGAATTCGTTGTGTGTATTTTGCAATTATCGAGATAAATATGATAAGACATGTAAGGATTACAACTCTTTGTTTATTAGAGTTGCAACGTTTCGTTGTAGTTACTAACACCGTTATCAAGCATATGGTCAAGATGTGAAGGAGTTATGGATATTTTTGCTGATTTGAAACGCAAGTTTTCACGATGGAGTAGATTGATTCTACTCATTTTATATATTTTCATACCGCTTATCGTCCCTAACGCCAACGATATTTGAACAGTTATAAATGAAACATACACAAGAAGGTTCAGTAAACAATAAATTTGTTTATTGATCGGATATTATATTTTACGTCTTGGTAAAAAAATAAATAGGCACCTCGAGTTCTGATACAAGGATCGATTTATTAGTCGAATATTATAAAGTTGCACCTATGCGTAGGTTGTGATGAAATATGTTTGTATTGAATTCGGATATTAAAATTCAAGGTATAATAATAAGCTGTAGAAGTGGCTTTATCGTCATAAAATATTAATATAATGTCTGAATAATGAAGTCGTTCCCAATATAATGCCATCTCAAATGTGTAAAATGACGTCATCCAGTGAATATTTATCCGTGTTATAGCCATCGCTAAACATTTCTCCATCAGTGATATCCTTTGACTAGCGTTGGAGATCATGCAGAGTGTGTGGAGGTGGGACTCTAGACGAAATGCAGTGAGACTTTTTACTACGCGCCTATTAAGGCCGTGTTTTTAAATGATAAACTATTCTATAATCTCGCTTCCACGTCTTACAATTATTTATCACTTTGTAAGGCCTTCAAAGCCCGCAGCCATTTTCATCTTTTCGGCGAGTACTCAGCCTGCCATTTTCTTTAGATTATTGCATTGAATTATAACTATAATAGATTGAGACAATAAAACTTGTACAATTAATAAAATATATACTATTTCATTTAAATACCTTATAACCGGTCTCACTTTCAAAGGAATACCAATATTTAAGACTTGTAATATTGATTGTATTTTGAAACGGTTAATATGCCACCACTCTATTGTTATATTACCTATTATTTATATTTAATTTCTCTTGAAAATTATGGGAATCATGTTCATTAACTATGAAATAACCAATATGTTTTCTGTTTATGTCAATGTGTATACCCTGCGTATACCCCTTTAATGGGTTCTGGGAGTAATACATAAAAACTTGAAAACTTGTTATTTACTGTTGCAATGCGTGATCATCATAAACATTACAAAATCGCCTTGATTGGAAAGGAATAAAATTGTCAAAATACACATGGTCTCTTCAACCTTATTTTATTCCGACTAAATTTTCACATGTCTGGAATATTAATTTAAACTTCACACGAATGACGGCCTCGCTTGTCGTTCAAGTATGAACACAACTTTCTACAAAACTGATTAGAAGTTAGTTACTGGAACATTTAATTGTTTTTCTTTTATAGTGCCTATAGGTATATTTTATGAATGTAGATGAATAACAATTTTGCCTCCCTACTCCGGAGATTTAACCGGGGACTTGGTTAAAAGTCTAACAAGTTAAAGACTTAGCACAGAGTTAAAGTCCCATTCTATGTATTACCCAAAGTTATTAAAGTATTAGTTTATTATCACATTTGACAACATATAATTTAGAAGCTGTGGAAGTTAGTTGAGATTTGTTACCATTGCTTGAAAATGGTCTTAAAAATCAATCAAAGTTATTTTTGCTATATATGTTTTTGTCATGTTTAACTTGATACAGTTATATATGTAATTCCAATTTTAAACTGGTTTTAGTGTTCGGTGCATCGGAAATAAAAGCTTGTCGGTGTTGTTTGTGTGGTGGTGTGTGGTGTGGAAGGGAATGACAATCAACTTCAATCTGTTTGCAACACATCCTATCTGTCACAGCACAAACATCTAGTTAACGAAACCGATTTCCATGTGGTATAACTTATACAAATTAAAAAGCCGGAAGCACGGAGCCAGCCTGTGGTCAAAAGTGTAATATCTCGTTTTAAGACTTCGACAAGGGTTTTTGTATTTTATGTTTTATGCATATTATACATAAAATATTCCCTTAATGATTCAATGAGTGATTAGTGTGTTTCCCGGTCCGAAAAGGTTTGCATTTTATCCCAGGGTTCCTGAAGTGTGAAACAAAAGGTTCACATACATAGTTACAAATTTTAAAACTACAGTATATCATTGTCACTTATTCCAGTCAAGGACATGGAATTTGTGAAAGTCGTCAATCATGGTGAGTAAGGCCATATGACAGGATGTTGCCATCTTTGGAGCTAGTGTATTAACCGTTCAGTTATTAAAAGACTATGAGAAGGAAGCGGTGATGGAATGGCAACGGACAGAAATATCTGTTTGATTAAAAGAAGGGGAGAGAATAATATTTAAAAAAAATATTGGGGAAAAATCAAATGTGCTTCTCTGTATAAAAATGCATTAAAATCGTTTTTCGAACTTATTCCGATAAACGTAGCATTAAAAAAAAAACACTTGACAGACAAACAAAAAATGCAATTGTTTTTGGACGCTGTAAATAAGAACGAAATATTATGCATAAAGTTCACTTTATTAAACAAATATGAACATATTCCTGTGAAGAAAGCGTAAAATGGTCAACAAAATTTGTTTGGCTTGAACCGAGGAGGTGCATGCGGATACAGCAACAAATCGCTACTCCATCTTAGTTGACACTGTGCATCTGTAGTATCATTTTAATTCATATTTTACATAATATTGTTAAGTTCGAGTCGCTGTACACAGGTGGCTCCAATGGCCACTCGAGTCACTCTAACAACTCTGTTTTCCTGACTTTCTGACTACATTGTATTATTAAACCCTATGACTGTCTTGAGTATCGTGTCCACAAAACCTAAAGTTACTAAACGGAAAATTTTATGAAGTGTTTTTCTCCATAACTCTATGACATGACATTGACTGTCCTGAACCTAAAGTTGATACAACCTAGAGCTTTTATGACCATAGAGAAATATCATATCGCAAAGATATTCACTTGCCTCTGTTAACTTGTATATAGATCGTTACAAATAACTGTAGAACTGAACTGACGGAATTTTAAGTCTGCACGACAATTACATTAACGGCTCGATGTTATGATCTGCGGCTGGTTTATTACCCCACTGAAGCAGGCGCTGTCAAGAGGGAATCTTATCAACAAATGGCTCTTAAGAAATCAGTTAAGCGAGACTTTTGAATAGGGGATGATTGTTCGTTTTTACAGCCAAGCCCTTTGAGTCACCACGGCCTCCCTGCCACCGATATCGGGACGATGAAGACCAAAAAGACATCCACGCTCTCTGACGAAAATAACTTAGCGGAAAATTGAGAATTGAAGTCATTAGGTTCTGATCCAATTTAATCAAGCAGATAAGGGTATCTCAGGCCGCTCAGAATTGATTAGGATGTTGCCCCATCGCTCAGCCCCTAGTCTACCCAGCCTTCGATAGTCTTAAGGCTGCCCACCCTTCAGCACTTTAGTAAATTATAGTCCCGCCATGTCACCCACCAAATTAATATGAAAACATTCAGATCTTTTAAACACTTGCATTTCTCAATTCAATCAAACAATCGGCAGAAAAAGGCATTGTTGTTGGTTCTGACAGCTCATTTATGCCCATCAATGAAGCCAGTTAATGTTTTGCATTAAACCGTATAATTGTTGCGCTGATTTGAACCTTAATTCTCAAATGGGTCCCCGAAAAAATAGGAAATGCCAGTCATACAATTGTACATGTCGCTTTTCTTTTCTTGAGTGAATATGGATAAACAAACACGTTTGTTAATAATAGTTTATTCTATAGAATTTATCAGTTACTACAAAAATGCTATTCGCAGTAACACTAAATTGACAAGCGGACCACACGTATTTTAACATACCGATTATACGAATAACATTTAGAAATTGTAGTTTCTATATAAACGCTTAAATAAAATGCTTTATATAGATTGTTCAGAACAAAAAACGGACTCATTTTTCTAATAACGTATGGGTTCGAAACAATATAAGACGAAGCGTTTAGGTTCTCTATTAATTTATTAAAAGTGATAATATCCAAAATATAAAGTTACAGACTTTATCAGTTTTTCTCGACCAAGGAACTATGTCAAAAATGATTTTCATCGCAAACTTTGTCAAACAGTAAAGGTAATATTTTCGGTACATTTTATATTCCGAATTTCAATCACTGTAGAAATGGAAATTGTGTGTATTAGGACGTGTGTGGATATTGAGCAGTATGAATGAGGGGTTCGGGCCGACTCATCTCGTGACAATAAAACCAAGATAACCATTGTTTAGGCCACGGATTATTATACATTGATGACCACCTGCACGAGTCATCTCCCTTGAGAGGGCAAAGATAATGAACTTGGACAGCAATTGATTCGGAATATATTATCTAGGATTGTCGCATTCCTCTACACGGCGTGTCGATGACAGTGGACGATGTCTTTCCTCGATTAAGTGACCAACATGGCCTTGAAATAACCAGACACCTGTGAGTCACACAGTTTGTTTTAATGCGTGCATCTTTCTGCCAATCTAAAACATTTCCATTTACCTGAGTGGACATTTTGAATGGATTTCGTCAGTGTACTTTTGATATGCCATTCTATCAGTTGTACTAAATTGGACACACAAACACAAACTGTTTGCACGTCAAGCCATTACCGTCTGATATTGTTGATGTGACTGGGCTAATGCTAATTCATTTTTGAAAGCTTCGCAAGAGTGACAGATGGGATGTTCTTTCATATAGAGTGTAGGGGCAATTGACTAGTGCCTCCTATTAGCGGCTTTATTTTTGACATCCAGGGCACACCGTGTTACTCCAATATATTTCTTAATTTGCCCAAGTTATCGTTTTATCACCATACCTTTTGCTAAAGAGATAAAAACACAAACCCACATAAATGCAATTTAAGCATAATAAATTGAATTCAAGTTTGGCTTTCTAAATTTGTCTCTGCGGGATAGTTTTTACAATGATGCTGATGCATTGTTTTTAACATATTTGTCTTTCACTTGACTGAGCAGTTGGAGCCTAGGTAGATTTGTGTTTTCCCGTTGCAGAGCGATGTCTGAACATAAGCCGACACAAAGTTCTAAGCTTACACTACATCTTTAAACCTAGACCTCGGTGACCGTAAATTTCACCCTTAACAAAAACTATTTGAACGCCATTTACACCTGGCGGACGAATTTTACAAGATGAGACAAACCTGAATAACTGACAGGAATAAAAACCATGCTCCCGTCTGGGTGAACGCTAGCTACCGATTATTTAAAGCTTCACACAGAGAAAGACAAATACAATTCAGAGTAAAACACCATAACCTTTAACAGGCTTTAAATACATACAAACTTGATTTTTTAAAAATCAGTTAAGGTCAAATGATTTTATATTTGTTTCAACTCAATATAACCATAACGTGGTTAACATTCTTTGCTATTGAATGTTAAGCGGTTTTAATTTTTGGTATACATTGATAGGTTTACATGATCTTATGTACAGATATTCGCAAAAAGGAAAGTGTTATTTTGTGATCAAGCTGGTTTATCGATGAAAAGTAGACATCAGACATTGACACGCACACAATCCAATGAGAGGGGGATTGGAGGGATCCTGAGAAAGTCCTCTTTAACTGTGATAATAGAAATTTCGTCACCGCACCAATTACAAGAAGACAATAACCTCAAGGATATGGAATTGTTATCTTTCCATCGGACACTGCGGGGAAGTTTATGTGCAAGAATGCAAGATGGCAGGAAACGACAGAGGTCAAGTGGACCCCAGGACTAATCAATGGAGATTCGAGATCTAACCAGCTTTTGTCCCACCACGGAAATCTCTGCGACTCCGCGCAATACTGGCGCTGTCCAAACTTTAACCCAGGGAAGGATTGGGACTGGGTTATGTAAATAAAAAAACGAGGGATTAAGGCAAAGTGCGAAAGGCATTGCTTCTTAATGAAGTGATAGGAAACTTAATCCTATCATAATGAGCGGAGATGAGACCACAGATATGACTATTTACAGGGCATAACCACAGTCCAATAAAGTCTGACTTGAATGAATCAGCACTTTGTGGAGAAGCGTGTACCATCAGTCTTTATGTCTAACAAATCTTGACTGGTGCCCACTTGATAGAATACACAGAATGGAACGACAGCTGTGTATCGGACTGCCATCATAAGGCATAAAACCTGCTGTCTATAAAAATAAATTATCGTAGTATTCCCTACGGGATTTCTTATTAGAATGTTAGAAATAGTATTTGGCGGGTAACAGTTTAGTGGGATATAGCTGACAATTGTTAAGTGATGTCAGTTTAATAAAGAAAAATACCCATATAATCTGTGCCTTGCAAAGCATGTATGTTTTGACCGGTCTCGCATTCATCTTCAGACAGCTTCACGTCGCAAGGAAATATAGCAAGACTTGGCGAATATCCGCGAATTGCGATGTACGACTGATATTGACCTTGCATTGTTTGTTAGGTCTTGACTCTAGACAGATGTTGCTAATCGGCAGTTCTGTCTGTTTGTATATCGACAGTGTGCTTTATAATGCTGTATTTAATTTAGTGCCGATCTGAAATAACTTCATTACAGAGCTCCATTGGTATCTTTTCCTACTTCCCAGTCAGTTTGAATACCAGATATTCATCATTTCTTGGTTTTATTTAACAATTTATTCATCCGTCTTTATCGTTATGAGCATATCATTTGAAAGCAAGAACCACAAGCGTGACTCCTGGCCCACTGGTCTCTACCATCTGTGAAATGATCAATGTGCACTGTACTAAATGTCATCAATGTATTTCATACAATATTTAAAATTCGAATTTAATCCAAAAGAAATATTGTACAAGAATAAACAAGTTTTCTCTTTACTACCAGGTGTTAATGTATTATTAGAAAACGACCAAAAATTTTTTTAGTCATAGATTTAAGCTTTTTTGTGTGTTTTGTAACATCGTTTTGCACAAAAACTGTTACGAAAACCTCATCAAACCTGCTTAAAACTAATAACTTGTACTGGTATTGCTTGTCAGAGTTGCACCGTTTAATTCCATGTTGATGCATATGAAATGTCCTTTTTCTACATCTATTTATTTATTTATTTATTTATTATATCTGCAAGTAGCTGATACACTTTAAAATGGAGTAGGAGCTTTTCAAAAGAAATAGAGATACAGGTACCACAACCTGTCTAACGGATTCTATCTTAGGATGTGTCTGTGATATTCTTAACCATTCAACAAACAGTTAAACAAACAGCCCGACTACAAAATATTTAGCACGTTATAGAATAACATAACGCCGTTATAATTTGTCATATGATTGGCTTGTCGTTCGTCATTTAGTTTTCCCAGGAGTGCAGGCTGATCAACTGGTGTGATATTTACACACAGATTACTGTAATAAAAGAAAACATAGGTGTCAATAACTCGGTAAATTATTGGTATTATTTTATTACTACTCAAATTGTGTAAACATATATATATAACGGATCGGACCAAGAAGTCGTTCCAACTTCATCGCGTTGATCAGAAACTAATGAGTCGACCACTTAAAATTTCTTTGGCACATTTATGTTAAACGTAAACCGTTATCGAACAAGTTCATACAAAACGATTTGTCTGCGACCTCTGGACTCCAGGTTAATGTTCTTCGATTACGTAATGACGACTTTGACTTCACAATGGCTCGAGGACAAAATTTGCTGCTTCGAAGCCTCCCTTAATGAGAAGATTACATAAATCAGAAAGATGAAACGACCAGACAGACGATTTTATTTAAATTAACCCTTTGGGCATTTCGACCCAACAGACTAGCCGTTTTGACCCCGTCGCATAATTGCTTGTTGCATTCTTGGTATTTACTGTAAATAAATCGACATTATAACCCCATTATGGCACCAATCATATTTTTAAATAAATTTCGTCTCAAATACAGTGTTTTCAATGCTTCCACATTTTCTCGCGACTCGTTATTGTATTAGAATAATGACCTATTGTTCTGCGGCCAAATTGTGGTTTCGTGTGTGATGAAACAGGACGAATATAGAAATTTCCGTGAATGTGTCTGTCGTTGACAAATATAATCCGATGGGCATATTAATAGAAAACACCACCATCTGTTAGCCTGCAACAAATAGAAAAAATCCATACAGGTTTTCCGCCAAAAAGCAACAATGTAGTCAATATAAGGAACATACATATGAATAATAAATTAAACAATAAATTAAAAGCACACTTAAATAACAATTGTCACCACAGACCACCACCAACCATGAACCATGATATGCACCTTGTCAGGCCAGTGGATATAAATTTATTCATTTCTATTTATTCAAATTGCTGTTGCCCAAAGATGTCAAAATGTATCTCTGCGTATACCGTTAAGGTAACTAATCATTTGATTATAGCAATGCATATGCCTAGCAAAATCGGGCTATAAGAGAACGCTTGTGTTTGTATTGTTATCACAGAGTGTAAAAACGAGCTCACGAACCTTTTGACTGGATTCTATTTTGTCTGACGCTTATTTTCAACGAGGAAATTTGTCCCAAATTGCATCTTTCCTGTCTAATGATTATGGAAAATTTAAATTACATCAGATCGGAAATTTCTGAGCGCCACAATTGCGTAACGAAATACCCAATCACCAATGTGGACGAAAAGTCCGTGTTAGAAACATGCACTTTTCCTGAAAGGCCGTCTGTAACCTTAATGGCATGAGATACAAACTTTATGAGTCATCGTGGTCGCCAATTCCGAAGTTAAAACATGTCATAACGCATTTTCACCAGAACAAATATTTGAACAAGTTATTTCCTGCTTATCGTGGGTCGTCACAAATGCAGCGCGCCTCAGTCGTCCTAGCGACACGCGCACTTTCCCGCCAACTGTGAAATGACATAAAGCAAGAACACTCCAGCGCTCTTTTATAGTAATATGGTTACACGAACGATGCTGTAGTTTCACCGACTATATATACAGCATTAACAAACACAACCGCTTTCATGAATTAATTTTCTTCCCGACAAAAGCATAGATTTATTGATGACATTAGTGGTATTGAATGCTGGGATATGCTATTACACATACAGGTCTACAGTATAAGCCTACTGTATCTCCAATCGCAACGTGCATGCGAATAAGTTAAAAAAATATATTTATAAAATATTTAGAAATTCGCATTCCTACGTTTCCATTTTATTCCCTCTCATGATTAAGCGGGTGGTTGAGAGGGAGCCTCCTGTACCCTGGTGCTCACTGAGCTTAAGTTCATCAGAAAGCCGTTACCGTATGTACGGCGTAAAACCCTAACCAAAGTAAAGATACAAGCAGACAAACATTATTTAATCTTGCAGATGAAAACATAAAGGAGTAAATTAATTATCAAATGCCTCAAAATCGCAATAATATATAAAATATAAAAATAAAAACATCAGCAATGTTGTCAGTCATCATGGACGCCTGCGTCACTAAAACTGTTATAATCAAATTTAAAGACGTCAATTGCGGATGGATACCTATCTTCAGGATTTCCTGAGGATGGCTACTTAGATAAACCGATAATAGAATACCAAATATGATGGCTTCAGTATTCGGAATTACTTTTATTTTGTTTATCCAAAGTTGATCCGTGGTTGTACTTCATTTTGTAGATGGATAACAGTGTGAAAAGTAGCTACGCCTTATTCCATAGTTATTCTATTCTGTAATTTAAAGAAGAGTGTTCAATGTATCAGTTAATGAATCGTGTTTGATTCGTTTAATTTCATCACTCCTGGAATTCCTTGTGGTTAAAATCAAAATGTAATGAAAAATAGCTGCGAGACAATCTTCTTTGTGTGTTTTCGTCGAAAACAAGGAGAAATTAACTTAGTGAACAAATTTTAAGACTTTTGATCCAACTTTTTTTTCTTACAAAGTTTGGAGGGGAAATCATGAATATGAACATCATAGAAGCTTGCATTTAGACAACTCATAAAGATGATAAAAATCGAAATCTCAAACAGCAAGGCCAGCATAGCAGATTTAAATTCAAGAGCAGCCTTTAATATCTCAGATAGAAATAGTAAAAATAATAAAACCCAAATGAAAAAAGCTTGGATTAAACACGTGGATTGAGTTATGAGGAAATTTGCCTTAGCTTGGGCGAAACAATCACTTGAATTAAAACATGGGACTTAATATATAAATGACAACTTCTTTTTTATTAAGGATACGACGTTCCGACGTAGGTAACAATGTTAACAGGCGTAATATAAAAAATCTGTCATTTATATATTAAGTCTTATGTTTTATGTCATTTCAACTTATATATGCCACTCAAACAAGTTAATCTCTTGATTGCTATCTAGGCCTAGTATAATCATTGTAGATCTATTGTGATATCTCAGATAATACAGCATAAATTATTTTATTAAATGAAGAAGATATCTGAAGTTGATGGAATGCGGTATTAAATAATCCTAAAAGTATTTAAATCCAAGAACTGACACCATCGACACGTCAAGTAAATACCATGCACCTTGGCACATGGTTTGACTAGTGCGCAATATATATACATACCAAGAAAATTTGATCTCATCACAAAGTCTTTTAGGTTCATTTCTGTCCAATAACAAGGGCTGTATACTTTTTATCATTTGATAATTCCAGGACGTTTCGATTCCTCGACACTTTACGCAAACAAACAATATTATATAATATCAAACCATGCAGTGGTATATAAAAGTACCATAATACTATATCAATTGATATTGTCAGGTTTGTCGATACTGCTTGTTGATGTTAATCTTCTTCAGGGTGAGCTGTACTTTATTATGGGGTTCACGTATAAGCTTTGAAACATACACGTTTATCAAAATAAAACACAAAGGAAAGTTAACTAATTGAATGTGCAAACTTTCCGCGACGACCTTTATTCGAAAAAAAGCGTTCATTGCCACCTATGGAAGCTGTATACGTTAATGCGATCCCCATCTCCTATTTTCAAAAGAGTGGGCCTGCATTTTTTAAATTGAAGATTTGCACCTGATGATATAGGTGGATGCACTGATCATTATATATATATAGATCGTATATATGTTTAGTGCGATATCATTACCCTTTATGTTAACTACACGCTGCGTATATGTTATATTAAACGGCGACTTAAAGGCGTTCAAAGAAATAAACACTGTCATAACCGTTCACGTGAGTCCATTTGTTTCGCCACTGCAACAGGTCAATGGAAACCGGTTGGATTAAAAAAAACGGGGTATATTCTTAGTATATCAAACAGACTTTTCATTTCAAGCAGATGTTTTTTTTAAGCTGATGGCGGCTGGGATCTTGAATTAAACGGACATTGGAAAATGAATACCCTTTTGGCTAGCACCCAATACTAGTAAGAAGCCCCAGCGTATGTAACTCACGGTGGTAGTTAAATCCAGTTTTAACACATTTCTGGAAATTAAATTATTGCCGCTAAAATAAACCAAAGATCACCTTAACAGACTTGTTTATAACATAGCCGTGTGTTTAGAAACTGTCGTGGGCGATTTCTTGACTTGATAGTCGACGCAGTCGAAGTTTTGTTACATTTTACATTTAACTGACTTAATAGTTCATATTTACATTAATTGATTTAATCGGCTCATCACTCCTGATACATACTTGTCACAGCTTTTCTATCTTTTGAATAGGTCAATCCATCTATTGAATACCAATCATATCTCGCCAATCAGTCGGAGAGATCATAGTGTAAAGAACTCCATCATCATGGTATTGTATTGAAAAGTTTTGTAATGCTCTGAATTTTACTTAGATCCCCTGGCAATTGCTAACGATCACATGAGTACAGAAACTTACCCTTCCCGAAAGGATACGAGAAGCACTGTCTTTCTGAACTCTATACTTTTGCTGTTTCCCAAACTCTACACGTTAAGTAGTGGCTATAATGTTCGATATTTGCTTCTATAAAGAAGAAAAGATGTGATCAGGAAACAGTTTATTAAGATACACTTACAGGTAATGGTTTTGTTTTGTACAACGCCTCTAGAGTGTTTAACAGTTTATTAGAAAATACATTTTCAGAGAGACAGCAATTTGAGCCTCAGAAAACTCTCAAAGCAGAATTGCATCCTGTTGAATTTCTGCTTCTAACTTATTTTATTCAATACCCCTTGAAAAAAAAAAACGGATTGAGCGGAGTGGTTTTTTAAACACAGTTAAAATGTTCTCAAATTTCCAGGAAAAAATACTGTGAATTAAAGAAAGTAAAGTTAAACAATTTTTTTTTTCATTTTTTTAAAGTATGAAATACAATATAGTGTCGTGTTACTCTTTTGCGTTTTTTTCCCATTCTTCGCCAAGATATTAAGGAGCTAAAACAGGATAGCAAGTTAGGATATCAAGGTTTTATCCTGAACTTAAACATTATTATGCGATCTTTAAACATAACGTCGCCCACGGATCAAATTAGGATATGTGTTTTGACAGGGAAGAAATACCAAGTTAGAAGACAAACGCCAATATGTACAAAACATTGATTATTTGACTGTCTTGTTTGAGTGGCATTTAGAAGCTGGGTAAATTAAAAAAAAAGAAGATATTTCTTGGTTCTTAAATATCACCATAAAAATACCACAGTGGGTAAATGTGAAAAACAGGAATCTAGAGGCAATGATACATTTTTCAATGAACGTCCTTATGTAACAGCTCAAGAAATATAGTATAACCCACCTGAAGTTTTTTTCTCCGATATTCATCTTTTTTCTTAACCCGGTACATTAAGGTATCCTCAAAGCTGCAATATTCTGAAATTCTCTGAAAGTTTAAATAGTAGACTATTATACCGGTTTTACGTCTTACTGAATAAACAACCAGAACGTTTTGTTCTTGTCTTTTTATCTAAACATATTTATGTGAACTTAAAATCATACTTGCATACCATTATTAGCATTTCTTGCATATGTATCAGAACATACAACTATGCTATTCAGTGAATTAATACAAGTCAATAAGTATTTCGTTGACATTATTCTTGACTGCTTGGATGACTGATTTATAAGTTAAAAGTCATTTCGTATTATACTTTGAGATCTAGGATACAATGATGTGCAAGCGTTTCCTGGATGTTCTATGCTGCTAAGATGTGACCGTTTGCCAAAGAGCTAATGAGGCTCAAGGTAAAATGTCAGTTAAACTCTAATGACATTGTGCTTGTTGTTTCATCTTTTTATTGGTTAGGTCAAAAAGTTAGACTCTCATAAAGGAGTCGAAAGTTGTAAGCTTTTGAACTTGTTGAAGGAGAAAACCGAAAAGCCTTGTTTTCTTGACGTTTGTTAGAAAGACTGAAACCATTAATGGCTTTCGTGGCGTACATGGCACGTCTCAATTATTAACATGAATCTCTTATTGTATTCCCTGTAGATTTCTCTATAAAATGTCAAGGGTCACGATTGCAGATACATTACTTGAGTTGGCCTTCAGTACGCATGTCAAGCGCGTGTTAAGTAAGAATGTTACACATGTACTGACAGGTGCTATGATTTTTACCACAGGTGCTGTGAACAGGAAGCTGAGTCCCTTAAGACATAGCAAAACACACAAGAATAACGTTTGAAGTTTCTGATTTCAGTCTCGTAAGACAAAGATGTGAGTTCGTCAAACAATTGCCCCCCGCACTGT
>JAVFBZ010143267.1:0-20904 GCA_032466195.1 Katharina tunicata | reverse complement strand
AAGTCACACCTACGCATATGATAAACTCTGTAAGGAATCAGTCATCTAAATCTAGAAGTGGCTGTTCGCTTGTGATCTCAGATGGGTATCGTACTAATCTGCAACCTCAGCCCTAAGTGCACCTGTTTTGAGCATACATTCGTACTGTCATACTTTAAACTGGTGGAAGATTATCGCTCCGAACAGAGCTAACACAGAAATAAAGTGACTCCACATTTTAGGATGTGTAAGTGTATAGCCGATTTTTAAGTGATATGCCCTTGCAACATTGCGTTGAACACCAACCAACCAATCAATCAATCAATTAGCCAATCAATCTCACTTCTGGTGAGAAATAACTGAAGCGGCCTTTCGGCACAACCATAAATGTTTCATATACTTTCAAAGAAAATTTTAATTTTGTCCACCTACTTTAAAATGAAGTCCAATCAGTGACTAACTGTGCTGGTAACATCTCTGAAAGACTGACGATTTAGGACTTTAGGATTTAGGTATACAAATCGAAAATATATTAAATATAGGTCTTTTAAACGCAAGAAGAAAATTACTGTATTTGTAATTTAGTTTGTCATTTTGATGAAAAATAATTATTTAATATATTGTTAAATAATAAGAATCATCCCGAATATAATCAGCCTAAATTTTCATTCGTAAAAATGTACATAGACCCTATATCGCTGATGAGTCTTCCATCTTGAGAGTGGAAAGTATGGCCAATTAGAAGGGGCACTAGAGTATAAAATGTAATATAACTTATATTATATTTTCATGCTGTTGTAAGGTCGGTAATATTTTCAAAGGGGCCCACTCTGGGGCCCATGCACTTGCCACCAGGCAAGCTGGCACCCTGGCCAGTCCACCACTGGGCCTAAATATCACAACCCATCATAACCATAATGGTGTTATATATAGGTCTATATTAATGAACGAAAGCTGTTATTCCTACCTTTTCTTCTCCCAAGTAGGTTTGATTGATCTGCGTTTAACGCCGTGTTTAAGTGTATTTCATGCACTCACATGGCGATGTAGGTCCTACTTTCAACGGCAAACAAATTACCACGACATATATATATTGTTACTTATTGTGAGGTGCTATGTACATGACACTATTGATGACAGTAAGTTAACCACCCAAATATTGACCGTCTTTAGTTATGCTGCAAAACGAAATAAAACAAACCAGAACATTGTGTTATGCCCCCAATGTGACAGAGTTTAACGATACATTAACGTGGGTATAGGCCTATATAGCTCAAGTATAGGCTCAGGGTGGAGAGGGAGGGGCTGCTAACAGGTTCGGGAGAGACTCACTCGTTGCAGATTAACCACAGAAGAAATTTGATGAGCAGCACCATTTAATATCTTGACAGACAGATTCCGATATAATAAATAAGACCAAGCTGGTGATTAAATAACTGACTGAATGGAATTATTAGTATAATTAACGGCTGTTTTGAGTAAAATCTGGTTGTTTGGTTAAGATCTTTGCAGATAACTACTTTCATTGGTTCTTTTGAGATGTTTCTTCTTTGTCATGGTTTAATTCTCTTTTCATTGTTCGGAACACAAACAATAATATACCTATATAGTTTTGAGCTTGAGGTAGGGCCTAAACAGAGCCAAATGCGGTTGACTAAGTCAGTGTGAAATATTTATTACATTTAGTTAATTTCCACACCAAGTTTTTCATTTACTAATTTAAAAACATTTTTGGAAAATGTGTTGGAGGATTCCAGTTCATTATAACCGCCTATTCTGTGGGTCCGTAGGCCTATATATATGCTGTCACGCCGGCTATACTCTTCCATATCATTTGATCGTGTATTCAGTTCATTTATGTTCATTGAGTATTATAACTTCCTCGTTATTTTTCTTCTTAGAGTAGAGTTGCTGTTCCAGTTTTAGTGTTTTATTCTGCTGTCCAACTGAAACTGTTGGGCATATTGCTTACCATTTAGGTCCAATGTCATTACCGTATATAATTAGAACGATTTTCTAAATGTTGATAATCTGGCTTCTTTGTTTAGAGCGTTTCGTCTAATTGAAGGCCTTTTATAAGTTTTTTTTAATTAAAAAAATGTACAGAAAGAGAGGTTTGAATGCTCGAATGCCCTTGAATCGCTTTCCTTTTTTTTGTCGTGGCCCTATACAGTCTACTTAAAGAGTCCTGCGTGGAGGCTACAGGGATGCTAAAGTAGCATGTTTTTGTTCTTGATGTTTGCCTATTCCTATCACCGTTTGAGTATAGGCTTATAATATACTTTGGCCTTAGTAGGCTTTTTTCGATGCTGGGATCCTGGTTACCATGCAATTGTAATAGTTGGGGTATATTATTTAACAAACATAGCACACTCCAGCATTATCGCCCCCCCCCCCCCATTTTTTTCTTTTTAAGTTGGTGTTAATATTCGCCTGCAACTCTTGTAAAGGCACGTGTCCTGATGGGTAAAGCCAAGAATTGTTAAAGAATGTGATAAGTGGCCTTTGAAAAATGTATTTTTAATTTAAAACAAGATGCAAGTTCCAGCATGCTGTCGTCACACCCAACGATTGGATTAAAAAGTTATCTCCCCTGAAAACTGCAGGCAAATGGGTGACGTGGCTGAGGGCGCCGCCATCTTCTTGTCTTGACGTTTATACTTGTTCACATAATCGTGCAAAATCACCGCTATTTTATAACATCAGATGATTTTAGCAAAATGGAAACATTTCCTATGTTTCTAAGGTTGATTTGCATTGTTTCATTACTTGTGTATCAAGTAGGTGGCGATGAACACAACCATGTTGTAAGTAGTTGTATACCAAACGTTGATGTTGTTACGGTTGTCAAATGCCTTTACCTGATAAAGCTATATATGCAATAGTTCATCATATAGATTACAATCGATCTGACTGTCTCTTTTTGTACATTTTTGTAAATAATATTCTTTACAATTGCTTTATCGGACACACTGATAATCAATTATTTGTCGTTTTTGTGGATTTTTGTTTGAACTGTCAAAACTGACACTTGTGTTTTTAAGATGTCGTTTGCTTCACCGCATACATGTATGGACAAACTTTACTTCACAAAGTAGAATGACGTACTTACACGCTTTCTTGGACCAGGAACTCAGTCCATTGCCGCTAATCATCTTGTTGTGGTTGTTGTTCTTCTAGTTCTTGGGTGGCTGCGGAGTTCGCGGGGTGTTTTTTTCCCGGTTTTCCACCATACACCGGCAAAGCAAATTAATAAGTAATAATAAGTTGTCATATAGGTGAAATAGTCTTGAGTACGACGTTAAACACCTACCAATCAAACAATCAATCTAGTTCTTTGAGGTTGACCTGGCACGCCGTCATATAAGTAAAATTTCTTTGAGTACGGCATAAAACCCCAGTCATACAAACAAAAAAGTTTAAAAAGAACTCTTGACTGGTGATATTAATCATTTCTGATTTTGCCATACTGTCAGAGTTCTTTCCTTCGATTCAGTTTGCAGAGCAATTTGTTTTGCAACCTGACTAACGCATCATTAACAAATTGAGTCATTTACTCACTTTAAACTGCTAGGTTATTAAGTATCATCAATGGCCTTTCTGAAATGCAAAGGGACCAGTATGAATTTCAACTGTACAAGTAATTCATGTTCACTTGGCAGCATCTTGAATTGGAGTATAGGGGAAGACTCGCGTGGCAATCGATGTAATGTAATGGCTAATTCTTAATTCCAGCACATCGTTAATTTTATTTAGAAATTTCATGCTATAATGTTTAGCTATTCATAATTTTTCTACATATATATATTGTTAAATTGAATTTCCTGTGATAGCAATAGAATCCAAATGTGCAAATGTAGTAAAATGATTATTGAACACAAATAACACATTTAACAGAGTTAACAAAAAAAAAAATCCCATTTTTTTTTCCTATTCAGTATTCTGATGGAGAAGAAGTGGTGCTATGGATGAACACAGTTGGACCATATCACAATAGACAAGAGACTTATGAGTATTTCTCCCTACCATTCTGTGCTGGCCCAAAAGAGACTATCAGCCATTACCATGAGACCCTGGGGGAGGCTCTTCTGGGTGTGGAGTTGGAATTCAGTGGTCTCGACATCACATTTAACTGTAAGCTAACATAAAGAAGACCTAGTAGGCTTAAGAAGTTAAAATTTGTTGCTCACCGTAGATTGATACACACGGTTTTGGTCAGGATGTTGAAGTGTGTTTGAAGGCCTGTGCTGAGTGCTGAGTCGTCCAAACTCATTTTAGGACGACAGATTTATAGGTTTTCCCAAATCCTGAAGGCGTTTGTCTGAAAATTATCGCATTGTTCAAAATTAATAGTTTAATGGCAACAATTTACCGCCGTAATCTTAGTAGTACCAAATCAGCGGTTAATTTTTTCGGACGTCATTCCCCTGAAAGAATAAAATTTATTTGCAACGTTCGACCACCATCAGCACCGCATCGTACGGGGTCCAATTTTTCGTAATTTTTGATCTAATTTCAGAATGTTTCAACTTAATATTGCAGGCCATAAGTAATAAATAGATTCTACAATATGGATATCATTAGGTACATGTATCAACCTGTAAACTGTACAATTGTGATAAATGTATGATAGAAATATGCTGTATATTTTGTGTTTGCCCTTGGCCTGCTGAACTATTTGAACTATTTTTTAGTCTTGGCCTTGATCAGTAATTTTCAAATATAATGCGTTAATATACTTTTTTAGATAACCACCAAATGTTAAATTATATGTATTTTATCAAAATTTTAAGAAAATTTGTTTTTTGGACTACTGAAGTGATGAAATGGAATTTCTTTCATATATATGTTTAGGTGTGTGTTAGTTCTGTCATTCTTATTACAGGTCCAATGTACATGTAGTTGAACTACATAGAACAGCTGTGGTGTACACAGTACACTAATTGATTAAACATCCTTTAGTTTTCATGTCAGCTGTCATGATGCCGTGGCCACTGTTTACTCTTTCTTTTGACTGCTGGTAGACAAACATTATGGACAGCTTATGTTGATTTTCCAAACTATTTTTGCCTGAAATTTTTAAATGTATTGCGGTTAAACTGATTTTAATTCAACTGGAATTTTCAGGTTGTCAACTTATACAGGTCTGCATTTAGAATGACAGATTTTAAGCAACCATATACTAATGTTTACAAAAGGACCTGACGATTGTGTGCTTGTGAATGGAGGGACTCTGTGAAGATCAGCAATCTGCTGAGCAAGTTTATTTAAACCCTCTTGAAATAAAGTTTATTATTAATATTATTATTGGGCAGAGGATGTAGGGAACACCTAGACATACTTTTCTTATATTTCTATCATACATTTAAGTTAGCGGGTGGTTGTGTGGGAGTCTCCTAGGCCCTGGTGATCTGTGAGACAAGGGTCATCAAAAGCCGATTTGTTGTGGGATCTTTTATGAGTCAAATAACCTTAAGTACGACATAAAACAATCAACACTTAAAGTCAATTTAATTTTTATGCACCAATCTAAATATCCGGTATTTTTATAGATTAATTTGACGGGGGGAAAATTTGTACCATCAGGGAGTTGAAATTGTTAATTGTTAAGTTACGAGTGATTGTTCTCATTTAACAGCTGACATTCCAAAGATTCAGTATTGTGAGGTAGATTTGACTGAAGAGAAATACCAAGCTTTTGTCTACGCTGTGAAAAATCATTACTGGTACCAAATGTACATTGACGATTTGCCTATTTGGGGTAAGTTAACTAATTATTACAAGTTAACAAATATACATGTAGTTAGATGAATTCTGGATGTACCATATAGGTTTATGCTGTTGCTATTGAGTAGAACCAGAATGATGGCCTAGTATTGGAGTGTTCTTGGGAGTGTGAGTACTAACTTTTGTTTTACTCTAGACTGTTTAGCTTTTTGAAGTGGACATTTAATACTAACGTCAGAGTGCTATACCAACGGCTTATAATGTCTTATGGGACAATACACAACCCTAAATGTTATAGTGTCCCGTTTTTCATCCTGTAAATGTATTGTGGTTTTCTCTACGTTGCCGTCATCGTTAAGTTTGATTTCCTTAAGCCGGTGGGCTGGCACACCATCATAAAATGTAAATAACCTTAAGTATGGCGTAAAACTCCAATCAATCGATCAATCGATCAATCAATCATTGTCCCCCAATTTTATCCAAAAAATCTACAAAAGTAGTATCTCCCTAACACTTTCCTAAAGGGCTCTATGGGTGGGTATATGAATTATCTGTGACTGCCAATGTAATACTGTACTTTATTCTAGCTTAATGTAACAAGCTTTAACCAACTTTCAGTGTCATTGCTGGTTACAAATACCTTATATTTAAGAACATTTATGACTTGATCTTCAAATCCAGTCACAAGTGAAACACGGAATGCGAAGATTTTATGGAAGTATTAGTTTATCCGATTGCTTGATAAATCTCAAATTTTCAGTTTTCAAGGCTGCAATCATGAGCTTTGTAACAGCTTATTTTATTGGCTGTTAGTCCCACATTATGTTAAAGTTTTATGGTAAACGGGTCGTGTATACTAAAAATGTTCACATGCTAATCGGTAAAGAAACCAGAAATGGGTGTGTACTGTAACTGAGCTATGAATGATACTATACTGTGTCCTGAATATTCCAGAATGAAGAATGAGATGCCTTAATGTACCAGAAATAGTAGTGGTTGAACACAGGCTATATAAATGTTACTGGGGAGATTTATAATCTTTCTTAGTCCAAATTCTATTTATTAATGTGAACAAGTCACTCTTAAAGTTTTCAATTTTAATGGCTGCACCTTTTTTTCTAAAAACCTTTATAATTATATTCCTGGACTTTAAGTTACATGTTATCAATTGTTTAAATCAGTCTTGTGTGTTGTAGGAATTGTTGGTGAGATTGATGAAGGCGGGGAGGGCTATTACATCTGGACACACAAGAAATTAGACATAGGCTTTAATGACAACCAAATTGTCGATGTAAATTTAACCAGTGGAGAAAAAGTCAAGCTTACAAATTTACAAAAAGTTCCTTTTTCTTATGAGGTAATTATAACACTCTTTTCTGTGGCTGATAGGTGTTTATCTCTCCTACAAATAGGGCTGGTATACCCAGTGTTCTGGTCAGATTATAATACATTTTTGGTAAAGAAAAATCCTCCATCAGTGACTTACATAATTTAATAAACAGATTACAAAAAACTAGGTGATTTATGTGAATAGGTAGGATAACATTCTCTTATTTAAAATTACATTAAAATTTATCATGGATTGATATATTCAGAGGCATTTGCTCTTGATTTTACAGATAAAATGGCACAAGTCAAATATTAAGTTCAAGGACAGGTTTGACAAATATCTGGATCCCAACTTCTTCCAACACAGGGTAAGTCTTTTGGGCCAAGCCAACAATCCAATACATTAATGGGTGGGCAGTCCTGGAGGAAGGTGAATTTCTATTTTGCCGACTTCCATTTAATCCAGCAGTTGGTTGGGTGGGAGCCTCCTGTGCCCTCTCTGAGCTAAGGAGCAGCAGGGTGCCGCTTTGATGTGATGCCATGTTTTGTTAATGTTATGTAAATCCCCAATCAAACAAACAAATCCATTTAAATCCATTTATTTATGTAATCAGAGGTCACCCTATGTTTCATTTGGTTAGCATTTAACTGGTAAGTCGCATAACATGTACCGGTTTGAGTCGCCCTTTTATAACAGGGAAGCTTCTGGTGTCTTTTGAGCTGTCAGATTGGCCGGCTGGTTTAACACGGTTTCTCCCCAATTTTCCTCCAATCATTGGCCTTGCAAAGTCATGAGATAAGTGAAATACCCTTCAGTAGACTGTTAACCACTTACCCGAAATTAAACAAGAACAATCATTTCAGTTATGTGGATATGTCAAGCTTCTGTTAGGAGCTATTGTTACTGTACTCCCTCTAAACCACTAAACCAAGGAGCACTGTGAATCCTATTTTACGGTGGTGTCTTGTTTTAGGTCCTTAGGCTGTCCTGCAGTGTCTGTTTTTTTCCCTTAGTGACGTCTAGATGGTTTCCTTCATAGTGACTTACGAGTGAAATATCTGTAACCAGTCAAGCAATCTAGTAGCTATAACAGTAGAACTCAACATTTGAAAAATAATATTCCAGTGCTGTTATGGTTTGCAGGCTCAACATCTATACAAATAAATCAAACTGTACTTAACGTTGTGGGCTACAAAGAACAATGATAAGACCTGGACTATTTATGTCGCCAAATTTAAATTTGATAGCAAAGAGAGGTAACTTCAGATAATGATATTTTTGAAATCACATTTTATGTTGTGTGTATAAATTCTAATTGTATGAAATGATTAATTTCCATTATCCCTTTATTTTGTCAGATTCATTGGTTCTCTATTTTCAACTCGTTTATGATGGTGATATTTCTGGTGGGTCTGGTCAGTATGATATTGATGAGGACGCTCCGAAAAGATTACATCAGATATGGTACCAAAGATGAGGATCTGGATGATATGGTCAGTGCATACCAATTAACACAGCAGGGAAAAGAATTAAGATGGTCAATGCAATTAATATCAATATTTATCATGTACCTATAGCGCAGACCCGCATGATACAGAGCCATCGGATATTTTTCCATATCTTCATCCTCTGAAACCGGGACTATTTTCAATGTTTTGTTTACAGAGGATTCCCATCGACTGTATGGCAGAAAAACCCTCAAAGGCGAAACGAGTGCAGAATGACGTCACGTGATTACGTCGACAGGGCTTCCTTTTGCGCAGTGATATATGTAAATAGACCCTGCGTTCACATTGAATACCATTTCCATTCATACTGACTTTGTTTTTTTTAGACATTTATATTACACAAGTCGGGACATGTTTTTGTTGGATAAATACAGAAATTAAACAGCTTTTTTTATAGTATAAACTTGGCCACTATCGCTGCACTATTTTAAATAGCGGCCTCCGCTCTGTTCTAAGAAGTCCATTGTCCTTTTGAGCCTAGTGTCAGTGAAAGTTTGACAAAACGTCCCCAAGAAGGACGATGTTTTCATTAAATATTGAAGGTATATGATAAATAGATTATAATGACACGTCTAGTTGTCTGAGGTTGGACTGCGTATCAATCTCGCTCTTCGAGCTCGATTGATACTGCAGTCCGACCTCAGCCAACTCGAGCTTATACATAGTCGCGTATCCCGCACTGTCATTATAATCTCTATTTATTGCCAGAAGTAGGATTTCACTGCATTATATTGATCGTTTTTTTTTTATTAATCACTATTAATCAAACCTATGTTTTATGTGTAAACCAATTTACAGTTTAGATACTTTCACATTTTTGTCCTCCAACCTATAATATAGCATCTTCCTGTTAAGATAAAGGATGATATTGCATTGCATTGAATTTGGGCTACAATAATATGGTGTTTTATATGGTATTATATGGTATATAGTACATGTGTTGTGCTGTAAGTTAAAAACAGATTTACTGCTCAGTTTCAACTTGGAGTATGCATGTAGCTTCCAATGTTAGATGGTGGATCGTATTGTATTCACCAAATTCCAGGTATCAACTTTCCCCTTTTAACCTGTTAAAGTAAGGAATAAATAAAATTATCGCTACTGCTATGTTTGCATTGGATTCAGTTAACCCGTAGTTTTGATCATTATTGACTTAAACAGTTACTTATATTGTTGAAAACGGAAGCAAGAGTTCTAAAAAATAAAAACATGCGGAATATTGGTGTAGGCCTGCTAGCTACTCCATTTGTATGACTTTTTACAAAAGTGTCAAGTTTTATTTATATCACTTTTGTATTTTAAGAATGGAAACCTTGTACCATATTGTCTGTGATTTTCCTGTGGCTGGCAATGCTATAATCAGATAACCTGTGCTTAAGGGAAGCTGTTAGTAAATCAATACTTGTAGAAGCATTTATCAACAACACTATACATAATTTAAGAAGCGTACTGCCTACATGTATTTTCCTTGTACTTGTGGTGAATGTTGGTGAATTATCGAAGTTTAAAGTAACGTACCAGCATATTAATGCCAATCCGAGATTGAATGATAGGTGATCAAATGTTTTTTTGTCTTTCCATATCTCATAGTCAGTTTTGTTGCATAAGTAATAACATGTTTTGAATGACAAATTACTTAATGGTTCATTATATGATTTTATTTATGTTTAAAACCAATGATGTAAATACACTGAACTGGCTTTCACAAGATTTTCGGTATGCAAATACCGGTAGGTTCACCATCTTGGTAACCCAAAGAAAATTTAAAATGAGGCTATTCTAGGCTACGTGGGGTAGCAAAAAATGTATGTAAACAACCATGCAAAGTGCTTACTTGACGGGTATATTTGACAAATGTCACTCTGCAGCGTAAAGTAATATCTTTTAACGCTACTGGGGCCCGCGCCGTGGCTCAGTGGTTAGCGCATCTGACTGCAGATCCTCCTTCGATGGACCTGAGGTATATGAGGGAGTCACACGAGGTGACTTCGGCAATTTCGGCGGTGGTTTTATACGAGGTTTCTTCCCGGTTTTCCGCCGTATTGAGTAGAGCAGATTAAGAATTAGAGAATCCGTCGTCATCTAAATGAAATACCTTTGAGTACAACATTAAACACCAATCGAACAAACAATCTAACGCTAACGCTTTCACATCTATGACAACTACGTAAATAGGCGATATTCACGTTTGGATTGAAAACGATAAGTCACGTGTTTTGTAGAGGCGCGTTGGTAATGCTGGAGTGAGTTGCCCTTGTAATCACGAGCTCTGCAAGATCACACGAAAATAAAGAGGCGATTTGAATGGCAACGCGTATCGTACTGTAAGAAGTGGTTAAAATTACAATTGATGTTGTCAGAGATAAGTAATTTTAACATATCTGGACAATTAACATATCTATGGAGGGGGGATTTCTGCATGGTTGGGGGAATTTTAACACCTATTTTTAGGGGGAAAATGTCCGTTTACCGGTCCAAAAAACAGGGTCGCGAGAACCCTGCGTAGTGTTGTTCTTGTCTTTTGAAAATCTCTCTAAGATGTGTTTTTCTTTACCAATTGTGGGAAATATTGCTTTATTAATCTGCATTATCTGTTGCGAGACATTTTTTCCATACCTACATGTAACATACATGCCTGAAAAACTCTTGTAGACCAGCTAATGGTTGAAATCTTTTAGTACATTGTGATAAAAGATTATTGTAAAGGAAAGTAATTTTTTAAACATCGGAATTGAATATGCATGCACATACCAAGTGCCACAAGCGGGTGGGAGCCTCCTATGTCCTGGTGCTCTCTGAGCTAAGGGACACAGGAAGCCAATTTGTTGTGGTGTCTTGTTTTGGTAATGTTATGTAAATGTTATGTGATGTGTTCTGTGTTTCCAGCGTTGTTTACGGTGGTTTCCTTATATATAATATATAAAGGGCAATATGCGATAGGCTCTTACATAGTTATTTATTTATTTACATTTTTTTTTTTTGCAGGAGAAAGATCTAGGTGACGAGTATGGCTGGAAGCAGGTACATGGTGATGTGTTCAGACCTGCCTCCTATCCGATGCTTTTTTCCGCTCTAATTGGTACTGGATATCACATCTCAGTGGTAGCTGCCTGTGTTATTACCTTCACAATCCTAGGAGAACTCTATACAGAGTAAGTATATGTATACATGTACATGCAATCATTTCCACTCTATTATGTTGAGCAACTTTAGCACTCATTGGGAGAAGAATGTTTAAGGCTCAATCAAAATGGTGTTTAAAAAGCTTAAGGTGTTGGTGCAAACAGAAGGATTGTGTTTGTAATTTTTTGCAGGCCTCTTGTTTCATAAAAGAGCAGGGATGTGAAAATCAGTCACCTTACAATCTTCAGTGTGATAAGGACTTCTTAAACAGAACTCCTAAAATGGCGTAAGGCATGTATTTCGTCTTAAATATCCACAATCATAAATACAATCTTAGTTTCATAAATAAATCATATTATAAAAAGATGTTTTAAACTGTAGAAATGTTGGTTTTTGTTCTTAATCAATTGCACAAACATTGCTTGACATACATGTACATGTACATGTACTTATTCTTATAAATTCAGTTTTCAATAAGTATTTTTAGTACAGCCATTAAGACACAAAATACATTACAGTAGTCAATATTCATACTAGGTGAATGTTGAGAGCTTGTGAAGTTTATTAGTGTCATTCCTTGTAGACATACATGTAAGTTTATTATTGTCATTCCTTGTAGACATACATGTAAGTATATTATTGTCATTCCTTGAAGACATACATGTAAGTTTATTATTGTCATTCCTTGTAGACATACATGTAAGTTTATTAGTGTCATTCCTTGTAGACATACATGTAAGTTTATTATTGTCATTCCTTGTAGACATACATGTAAGTGGTGTATGTCAGTCAAATTCACAGGAGTGTAATGGTGTTTTTTTTCAGACGTGGCTCCTTGTTGAGTACAGCCATCTTTGTATTTGCTGCCACCTCTCCTATCAATGGTTATTTTGGTGGAAGTCTCTATGCTAGAATGGGTGGTAAGTAGGTCTTCTGTTAATCATGGGACAATCTGTTGTTTACAATCTTAACAAGATTCGTGTCCAAAAAGGAAAGACCACCCCAAAAAGCTAGCATATTTTTTTGTCAATACATGTATGTCATTCTGTCACGCTGAAGGCTAGCGGGAGCTTCCTATGCCCTGGAGCTCTCTGAGCTTAGGGACTTCAGTCAGTAGATTTATTGTGGCCTCCTGTCTTGAGTCCTGCTAGCGGGAGCTTCCTATGCCCTGGTGCTCTCTGAGCTTATGGACTTCAGTCAGTAGATTTATTGTGGCCTCCTGTCTTGAGTCCTGCTAGCGGGAGCTTCCTATGCCCTGGTGCTCTCTGAGCTTATGGACTTCAGTCAGTAGATTTATTGTGGCCTCCTGTCTTGAGTCCTGCTAGCGGGAGCTTCCTATGCCTTGGTGCTCTCTGAGCTTATGTAATTCAGTCAGTAGATTTATTGTGGCCTTCTGTCTTGAGTCCTGTCCTTGTCCCATGGTGTCCATTTCGGTTGCCAGTGTTGTTGAGGGTGGTTTCATTCATCCGCTAGTTTGACACACCGTTTTACCATTGAAATAACGTAAAGAACAGCATAAAAGCCCAATCAATCAACCATTCTGTCACTCTATTTAAATGATAGACTTAACAGGAAGTTAACAGTCTGTACTAGGAGGAGAGTAATTACAAACTGTTTTGATGATTGATAAGGTGAATGTTATTTGGTTGTTATTTTGACAGGTAAAGTGTGGATCAAACAGATGTTGTTGAGTGCCTTTTCTCTGCCAGCATTAGTCTGTGGTACAGCTTTCTTCATCAACTTTATTGCTATCTATTACCATGCTTCCAGAGCGATTCCATTTGTTACTATGGTAAGTTAAATCCGAAATTAAAAAAATAAATGCCTGCTTAGTGTAGATAAAAAAAAATATCTAATAAATTTTGTCACTGTTTTTGTTTGTCTTTTTGTAATGTAACCTCCACATAAACTTCTGATAAGTGATTTTTATGTTATAATTTGATTTTAGGTTGCTGTTGCGTGTATTTGTTTCTTTGTGATATTGCCTCTCACCCTGGTGGGTACAGTGTTGGGCAGGAACCTAGCTGGTCAGCCTGATTACCCCTGTAGAATTAATGCTGTGCCCAGGCCTATTCCAGAGAAAAAATGGTATGTTTTCGTCACCACTGTCATATACAACTATAAATCCAACATTTAGTCTGGCTAAGGGCAGTTTGTTTCCAGATTATATTCATGCTGCCATACTCGGCACTGGGGGAACATTACCTTCCATCAGCGGTAACAAATAAGTGACTTGGTTGTGTTAAAAGTCAACATCTACTTTTCTAGGAATACACTGCTGTCATGTGAAATACCTTTGAGCACAGCATTAAACACCAATCAGTGAGTCTAGTTTGCGGGGTCCACACATCATGGCTCAGTTGGTTGAGTATTGGATTGTTGAATCCCAGTGTACTCGAAGTTAAGTATAAACGGGAAGTTGTTCTGTAGCTGCCGACTTGTCCAAATCAGTCTTTGATGTACTTCACGCGTAACAGTTGTCAATGTCACCTACTGCATCTTGACTTTTTAAAAGAGTAGGACAAATGACTAGTATTGCTAAATTTTTATAAAATTGTAATCGCTTAGTGCAAAACATTGAAGTTACTGTCTTCTAAATAAAAATTCCAATAAATTTATTGTTTCCCAGCCTATATTGTAAACTATGACCCAAAAGTTATTTGACTTAATATGGTTAAAGGTGTTTAAGTGTAAAGCTGTTTAAATGTATAGACATGTTTTGTATTGTATAGGTTTATGGAGCCAGCTGTCATTGTTGTCCTGGGAGGAATTCTACCCTTTGGATCAATATTCATTGAAATGTAAGTGAAATATCACAATTCCTGGCTTATCATTTGTACTTTGAAAATGCAGTAAACATTTTCCATTTGCTTAGTTGTTACATCATGGTTTTCTGAAGTGAAGACTTAATTCTATATTCCATTTATATATTTTAATAAAGATTTTTCCTCTCAAAAATACAAATTTGTGGGTGATTGGCTTGAGCTTCCTGGGCCATAGTGCCCTCTTACCTAAGGGGCATCATAAAGCCAATTTGTCTGTAAAGTCCTTTTTTGAGCCCTGCCAGTTTCTTGCGTGTAATTACAACAAACGACAATGTCTTTAGCACTGGGCGTCGCTGTAATTGCTTGTACATAACAGTGCAACAGCTTTGTGAAATGTAGGTATATATTGTTGTAAAAGTGGTTATGTTATACCGACCCCTGGCCTGTTGCCAGTGTTGTTGAGGGTGGTTTCATGCACCCATTGGGCTGGCACTGTGTCATATTAGGGAAGTATGTCCTAAAACCCATGTCAATCAGTCTTTTCACATTGTTTTGAAATTGCATTATTTTTTTGATTGTCCAAGAGTATGAAACATGTATTTCACTGTGCAAACGTTACAGAGTATTTCATTAACCCCACAGTAAGCATTTTGATGAGCCTAAACTACGAATCCCTACTACTTTGGAAATTTTCCAGTGGTTGTGGAATGGTTTATCTCCCTTTTCCTTCAGCAATCTAAAGTAGTCACATTAGTGAGTATGGAGACTCCAATCAAATGAATAAATAAATGTTATATTTGCTATGTTTAAGGTATTTTATTTTTACGTCGTTCTGGGCCTACAAGATATACTATGTGTATGGTTTCATGCTGCTGGTGTTTGTCATCTTGGCTATTGTCACCGTCTGTGTTACTATTGTCTGTACATACTTCCTACTAAATGCAGAAGACTATCGCTGGTGAGTAAACAGAAGTCTGTTACAGTCTGAATAATTGTCTCCCTTTAACAAATCAAGTTATTCCAATACAATTAATAAAAACAAAGCTTGCTTGGGTAAAATTAAAACTCTATAGTTGAAACATGAGTAAGTGTGAATCGAGATCTTATCATTATGGAATATCTGAGACTATACTTTATGGTTATCGTATTGCCAGTGTGACTACATACAGAACCAACAATCTATTTATTACAGACTCACTAGTCTAAATTAGAGACGATTTAAAGTTCAAATCACACTAATTTGATGACAACATTTCTTCAATTCCTTTCTGCGGTTGGTTCGGTGGGAGCTTCCTGTGTGCTGGTTCTGTCTGAGCTAGGAGGCATCACTGAGCCATTTTGTTGTGGCGTCCATTTTTTTTTGTGTAAAGTTATTGTGGCATCTTCTACATGTATGTTGCCACCATTGCTTAGGGTGGTTTCCTTCACCCATTGGTCTGGCACACTGTCAGATACATGAAATAACCTGAAGTATGGCGTAAAACCCCAATCAATCCATCAATTCCTTACTTTTATCATTGAGGGATAAATAATGTTAAGTCATCCAAAGGTACCTTTTTTTTGTGAAGAGCATCAAAACGTTGTGCCGCAACACGGAAATGATGTGTGTTACATCTAACAGGTCATGGTCCAATATCTCTAAAGATGCATTAAGAGTTAAGGAGAAACGAATATAAACTTTTATATATACTTAAATACTAATATAATATCCAGGTAGTTTATTGCTCTGATTGATGTGTCCTGAGTCTTGTGTTCTGTTTGATTTCAGGCAATGGACCAGCTTCCTAGCAGCAGCCTCCACAGCAGGCTATGTCTATATGTACTCATTCTACTACTTTTTCTTTAAAACAAAGTAAGAAACAGATTTTCTCAAACTGTGTTAAATACCCTATATCCTCAACAAATTCGACCTCTAAGGGCACAAACTTTAAGTAATTTATTGAATGTTTAAGTGTGAATTTGGAACTGAAACTATCATTTTCTGGTAATTTAAAGTCTGACCTTTTCATAATTGCATGTCTACACTTCTTACCCTTTGCACAAAATGTAGTTTTATAAGTTGTTAAGGGGGTCGAATTTGTCGCACATTTATTGAAGTTATTTTGTATATTGTTAAACAAACTGTCAATTCCTGGATCTGAACTGCCTAATGTTTTGGAAGATTTAAGTGTACATGTATGTAAGAGTTGGAAAACTCCAGAGTAGAAGACAGAAAACAATTTATGTGTAATACTGGTTTTGTTTCTGTGTCATTTCAGGATGTATGGGTTGTTTCAAACCACCCTTTACTTTGGCTACATGGCCTTATTCAGTATAGCTTTAGGTTATATGTGTGGTAAGTACAAATGACTGTTTTAATGTATTGGTCCACATTTATTTTAACAGTTGAGTTTCAGCCATGGATTTAAAGACATGGTAATGGAATTGAATTGGCTGGTTCAGACTTCTGGACCATGCTCTGTTCACAAGGGGTTAAATACTGTCTGAACTTCTTTGAAGCATGTTTCTCCTAATTATCTTTTAGCATTTCTCCAACACCAAGAAATTATTATTTTGCTGTTTTACATCTGAATATGAGAAAGAATTATAGAATTATTATGCTCAGTGTCAGTGTCATTCGTATCGCTGAAGAAGAACTAAGACAATGAAGTTAAAGCAACTTTTTTTCTCTTTGTGTATTCGTTTGAGTTTTTTGAAATCATATTTATTTTTAATTTAATTTTAAACATCAGGTTATTTGATCATTTGTTCATTTTTTGTAGGCACTTTTGGGTATGTGGGAACAAGTATCTTTGTTCGTAAAATTTACTCCACTGTTAAAATAGATTAGGTAAGTATTTTAAAATCACATTTCTCTGTCACAATTGAACGTATCACTTATAAGTTAATACATAACATTCTTCTCTCCATGTAGATATACATAAAACTCATGTTATGCTATTTATGCAAATTTCCTGGAATGTCATGCAAATTAGGTGGCCATCAACATTGTTTGTCTATGCCATGTCTAGGCTGTATCACGGTTACTATTCATCTTAGGCTTTGAAAAATTTAACAACTTTCCGCTTAAATTATGCAAATAAGCTGTGCGTCTATTTTGTCAAGCAATGTTAGATTGCCTTTTCTCTTGATTCCTCAGAATTGAAATGGATCAATGTTCACGCCACATAGTAGCTGAAATAACGCTGAATGTGGCATTAAACTCTGATCATTCAGTCCTCAGATTCATTTTGTATCTAAGTTATTTTAGACCAGTAAACAACAATTTTACAGGTAACATTTGTAGGCTTTATGGTGTAAATACAGGAGTGAATCTGATCCATACGAGACCCACCAGTTCTTATCTCTTTAAGACTTACAGTTTTAAAAAATTAGCATTAACTGTTACACACACACTTTTACATACACTTCTGTATGCAAAGAAATATATTTATTTTCATGAAGACCTGAAATAACCTGTACTCTGGTGAAGTGCAGTATGTGGCAATCATACCTCTGTCCTGTCATGCTTAGCACAGGATGAACACTCTCTTTCGAACTGAGCAGACAATTAGTGAAATAACCTTAAGTACGTTGTAAAAATCCCAATCAAACAAAAAACAAACCAACAGAGTAGCATATGAAGTGGCTGCACAGTGTTCTGGTTTTTATATGTTTATTGCTGGGTGCGCCGCTGTCATTTAAGTTAACTATCCTTGAGCAGGGTGTTAACATCACTTAATCTGACATCCTTGTATAAACTAGATAATTGTGTTGAACACTAAGAAAACAAACAGATCTAACTTTACACATTGGTTTTAATTGTAGGTACAATAGACGGAATGGCTGAAGGTAACATTCGTGGAAGAAGTTGTTTTATTTATTGACTAAAAGACTAAGGCTTGTGTATGTAGGTTAGAGGTGATATAAAGTTGTGCACTCTGAAGAATGAAGCTATCTGCTATCCACTACACCATCCAATATCTGGTGCTGTTTACAGTAGAAGGGCCATACTTTCTGAAAAACAGTAAGGACACCTGAGCTGTTAAGAAGTGAACTGTTTTCTGGTGCTATAAGGCAACTGAACAGGTGGCTAGCACAACATTCGATGACTGGTTATCATCTAAGAATATTATACTATTTCTTTATGTATTTGACACATATTCCAAGAATTCTGTTGAGACTAATGCCTGTTAAACTAAATTTTGCTGATGCTAAACAGTTGCCAAGAATAGTTATTATTCCTTAAAATAAGAAGAGACGTCTAGGGCCCTGGTCCTCTCTAAGCTAAGGGGCATCGGGAAGCTGATTTGTTGTGGTGTCCAGTTTTTCGCCTTGTGAGTGTATTGTGACATCTTCTATGTTGCCAGCGTTGTTGTTGGTGGTCTACTTCACCGATTGGGCTGGTAGGCCATCATATAAGTGAAATAGCCATGTATTGTGTAAAACCCCAATCAAGTAAACAAGAAGGGAGACGTGTGAATAGATGAATCTGTTGGAAGAATTTGGGAGCATGATGCTCCTTTACGATCTGTAAAATTATTTTTAAGAGAAATATTAATGAAGGGCTCAAAAGATTGATCCTGGTTATCTCCCATTTACTGTCCACAGCCATGATATATGTTATTTGTGGTTTGATACATGTCAAACTTAATAAAGAATCAAATTAAAAGGGGTGTCTATAAATATAGGGGTTTTGTTTCTCTCAGTTAATGGGGCTTATTGTTTATTATTTTGAGATAGTCCATTTTATAATTTGAACGCTGTGACTGTTATCCCTCAAACGGCAAATATTTACTTTGTTATATTTTAGCCATAGCAATCATTAAATAATAGATGCTTGTATAGTATATTGAAGAGGAAAAAAAATAAACTTATCTCTCTTAAATCAATAATGAAGTCTAATGCATTTGGTTTGTTTGCCTGCCATCAGTCTGTGTATAGAGCATTATATGAGATATCAGCTATCCTGTAAGTATGTGTAATGAATAGATCTAGTGGATTTTTTTGTACATTTTGGATTCATGTAGATTTTCTATAATATTCTGTTTTTCATTTCATCTTTTTTTTAGCCTGCATACATCTGTATACTACTCTTGGGAAATTATACACCAAACATATCGTTAACAATTAACTATAAGCAGTCCTGAAAGCTCTTACTTATCAGTGTTCTGTTGGGGTAAAGCCGCTCTGTTTATATAGAAAGTGTAAACATTTTGCATTGTTTGTATCGATCTGTGCACAAAACACTGAAGACTGGAGACAAATAAAGTGACGCTATGATAAAAGATGTTATAATTGTACTGAGAGGTTTTATTTGTACGTTTCTTAGTGTTTTCAACATGAAATCTTGTATGATAAAGATTATAAACGAAATCAAGTAAAATATATTGACAAAAGGCTTGGTGCCGACCTAATGGATTCTGATCAAATTGCCGTTAGCATTTATGGGTAGATCATCATATAAATATGGCGTGAATATTGATACAATAAGTCATAATGTGGTCTAGGGACACTCATTTGTAAATAACTCGGGTTGCTGAACAGGGTTGTTCTTTATCCCTTCTAAGTGTACAGTAATTGTTATGTATTTACAAATAAAGGATTAACATGACCATTCTGTGTTAACCTTTTTGTGCCTTCTTAATTGAGAACTGCTCCGAGGACGTTTCAGGTAAGAGCAGGCTTTATTCATTATTACTACTTGTCTACAGCAGAACAACATATTTGACGTCATGTAACGTGTTTGATATGTCACTGTAAACAATTACTCTGTCCGAGTCATCGATAAAAACTCAGTTTATGTCTGATCCAACAAAAGGGCTTAATAAAGCAATGATTAGTCCACTGTCAGTGCTGACCTTTGCACATGGGACATTAAAGGACAAGACCAGCTATTTTCAACCAGATTTTCCATGTGTAATTTTGACAGATATAATCCCGTACTCAATGGTCCCGAAATTAGCATTACGGAGAACTAGCTATTTTGAATATAGGTAACTACTTGGGTTCAAAAAACCAATCTGCAAAACCTCGCCTTATTTCTCTGTCATCACTAAGTGATGTACGCAGTACATGTACATTAGATAACGGTTTGTGATCCCTAGGCCTTCGTTGTTATGCAGCGTGGTTTTACACATGTCCTGGGAAGTGGCCTTTTATCTAGTTTTATGTTCCATAATCGGCCAGTCTGGCTGCTCATATAGGTTATCCAGAACAACTCGAGATTCAGGTCTGTCGAAAATCTTGTCTCTGAGAATTGATCTAGATCATGAGATAATTCATCGACTTTAATTAGTCGAGATTACTCTTGACAAAAATGTTTATATTATAAATTCAGACACCTAGGTTTCGCTATATCTAGCCTATTGGTCTTATTTTTGAATTCACACTACGTCCGTTTCAGATTTATTGTGTATATATTGTACATGTTTTAATATTATATTTACATTATCCCATTGAGCTCCTATTTATTTGGTTATATAAGAATTAT